>CALZFC010000005.1:525000-767500 GCA_945643635.1 Allodiplogaster sudhausi
TCAAAGATTAAGAGAGAAAGAGAGAGAGAGAGAGAGAGAGAGAGAGAGAGAGAGGAAAGAGCATGGAACAGTTCTGATTGTGAGAGATTGGGACACCCTTTTTTCAACGAACGAAGTATTCGTCGAAAGAATTTTCTTATCGATTTCCGAAATTTCCGTAGTGATACGAACTAAACGTTCAGGATAAAAAGATAAAAATTAATATAAAAAAAAACACAGTCTGTAAAGTCGGCGGCACTTGCCTATATCACATATGATTTGTCACAAAATAATATGGTAATTTGGAGAGAGTGGTAGATCGATAATATACTTTGTGACAGATGTCGCTGAAGTGAGCTACGCATATCGTCGAACATTGCTAAGATGGAGACAATCTACATTTTTGATTGTTTCTTCTATTTTGAAGATCAATAATAAGTAAAGAAAGAAAGTACCATCTCTCCTTTCTCTAACTCTCTCTCCCTCTCTCCCTCCCTCATCTCTCTCTCTCTTTCTCAGCCTGTCTCTCTCTCTCAATCAATCTCACTCTCTCTCTCACTCTCTCCCTCATCTTTCTCTTTCTCAGCCTGTCTCTCTCCCTCTCTCAGTCCCTCTCACTCTCTCTCTTTCTCTCCCACTTGCTCTTCTGCATGTCTTTCTCTTTCTCTCTCCATCTCTTCCACTTTCTCCTCCTCGCTCTCACTTTGTCTACAATGAAAGCAGAGATAAAGATAGAGACCTGTTGAATTGTCAGCATCTTTTAAAAAAAGTCGATCACTGAGAACACAGAATAGCTATCATAAGCTTTCGACTGAGAAAACACAATGGTTTACGCATAGTACTATGGCGGAGTGGTTTTTCATCGGCAGCTGTAGATGAAAAGTGACATTCCGGAAGCTTTAAAAAAAATAGAAATAATTTGTGTAATCACGCTAACAACAACTGTTGTAAATATATAATTCCACTAATAACTTAATACTGGTCAACAGCATTCGTGGTGTAACTGTAAGCCAGCTGAAAAGTATTGCCGGTTCGGCCCATACGTCAAGTGCTGCCAAAATGCGCAGTTCGCATCTTGCCATGGTCTGCATTTTTCCGCTCTGGATAGAGAGAAAGAGATGGGGGAAAGTAAGAGAGACGGAGAGCGAGAGAGAGAGGGAGAGAAGAGAGAGGGGAAAGCGAGAAAGAGAAAGAGCAAGTGAGAGAGAAAGAAAAAGAGAAATTGAAAGCAAGAAAGATAGAGAGGGGAGAGAGAGAGTGAGTGAGAGAGAGGTGAAGTGTGTCTGATTTATTTGAATTTTCATTCAATATTAATTGTATTAGTTTTTCTATAACATTTACGTCCCATATGTAATAAACGCGACATTCGTAAAATTTCCCCATGAGAGCACTCGCCACCTACTCATAATTTCAACAAAAAAAGAGCAGCTTGAAGTTATAAAAGAAATAACAGATTAGTCTATCGGCAACGAAGGCCGGGAAGCGAGAATTCCCTCCAAGCGGAGACGGAGAGACGCCGAGAGAGAGAGAGAGAGAGAGAGAGAGAGAGTGGAGAGAAGAGAAGAGAGATATTGAGGGAGACAGGAGAGAAAGAGGAAAGAGAGACAAAGAGAGACAGAAACAGAGACAGAGAGAGACAAAGACAGAGACAGAGACAGAGAGAGAGAGAGAGAGAGAGTGGGAGAGAAGAGAAGAGAGATATTGAGGGAGACAGGAGAGAAAGAGGAAAGAGAGACAGAGAAAGTGAGAGTGATAAGCACCAAGATATGTCCTGTTCCAGCTGCGAGGTGAACCGCGACATGAAGGACAAGCAGGAACACTAGAAACAGTGGAGAGAAGCAAAGAATCCACGGGTGTGGCCGAGGCGACCCAGGGGCCCTAATTGTAAGAGCGTTTGGCGACCCGTGATCAGACCTCCCATTCCTGGCTGGTCATGACATCATCATAGCTAGCCAGGAATCGCTCAACGCTGTACAACGGCATGTACACTTGCAACCTTCTCTACTTATTATTATTTGTATTAGCAAATTATACCTATTTGTGGGATGAGATGTTCGCGGACGTGCAAGGATTGATTAAAATACGAAAGAGTGAGAGAGAGAGACAGAGAGGTGAGAGAGTGCGGGCAAGAAGAGACCGAGCAAGAGACAGAGAAGAATTAGAAGAAGAAGAAGAAGAGAATCAATGGTTTGAGGCGAAGAATGGCTGCATTTCAATCAATCAATCAATCAACAATTTATGAGATAGGAAAAGGAGACTAGAGAGAGAGAGAGATAGGGAGATAGAGGGTATGAAAGAGTCTTGAGATGCAGTATCTACAGTACCGTGCAAAAATATACGAACACTAACAGATTTTGCTATATTTTCTTTCAAAGTAGATGAAAGTTGATGAAATTTTCAGGGTTGTTTCTTCATATGGGCAGACTACAAATAATAGATTATTGGTTTCACTAATCGAAAAAAATCAATAACTCAAAATCACCCAGATTGCACATTTAGGCGTGCTGGACAAAATAATTTATTTCTTTGATATTCGGGTAGATCTAATTGGATAAATGGTTTAGATGTATTTTAGAACGTCTCTGCGATAGCTTTTTTATCTAATCGCTGTTTAATCACATGCCGTTACATGCTGCCTGCCTTCAGTTCGAGATTCATTCCCTCGGCCTTGGTTCAGAATGATAAAATCGATCATTTATTGTCATACCTATAGTAATAATGATGTCCATATATTTGCAGGTAATCAGTGAATTATTTTTTCGACCTCCTCATCACAGACAGCCAAAACAGTGTCGAGCAACCAACTCCAAGTCCCACTCCTCGTTTCAATCAGATTCTTCACGGCGCGGAGTCCTCTGCAAAGCTATCAAGGTTACCTTTTCCAGCAAAATATATAATTGTTTTCGTATCGAATGCTATTACAGGTGTGATTAAAACAGATCTTAAAAACAAAAATTAAAATTAATGGTGCTGATGATAATGCGGGGCAGGAAGAGGAAGAGAGACGGGCTAAGCGTCTGCAGTCTTGCTGTCATTGTATGTACATAAATGTACAAGAATGTATGTACGTTCATCTCGAGCCACGCGAGACACGATGAGGGAGAGCAGCTCGAGCACGGGAGAGAGAAAGAGAGAACGAGAGAGAGCAAGAGAGAGAGAGAGAGAGAGAGAGAGAAAGAGAAGAGAGAGAGAAGAGAGAGAAAGAGAGAGAGAAAGAGAAGAGAGCGAGAGATAAGCACGCCGATACACAACCAAGAATCCTTTAACATCTCTGACACATATGACCCTTTACATTTTACGACTCCCTACCGTTTGCTTCTCAAAGTCGATACCAATGATGTGGAGGGCAGCCGAAAAGAACAGCAGCAGAACGAAGCGAGTGAAGCAAGGCCAGAGAGATGAGCGGAAGAGACACGACACTGATGCTGGAAAGGAAATGGAACTATTGTTCGAAATATTTATACAAATCAATATTCGATGAAGATACTTCGCAGTCGAACAGTTGAATAGTCCAACAGCCTAGGAATATTGACAGAGAGGAAATCGTGAAAGACACATGGATATTTTACAAAGCTTGTTTCATTTTAAAAAAAAAGAATGCTTCTATAAGTCAGGAGAGAGCAGCCCGTCTTGTAGATGCTGATGATAACAAAGCGGGGAAGGGGATGATCGATCGGTCTCCCAACTCCACGAACACTGGGAAGTATTTTTTTATTAATTGATTTTAAAACTTTCCTCAACTTTAATATGTGTATCTTTAAAGTACAGCTCATATACTACGGGCAAGGAACAAATGAGCAGAAGGAATTGTGCAAAGATGAAGTCGGTGGCAGGCGACAAGAGATCTCTTGAAAAAAAATCCAGTTTTGCTACTTCTCATTTGTATTCACTGTGGAATGGTTGAATCAAGATGAATGGAATGAAAATGCTAGAATACCCATTCAGGCATTCCTCTCATGTCAGAGCATCTGTGAGGAGAAATATTTGATGAGAAATATAGTGAACGCTTTTCTTTCATTTCACATTAGCACTTTACTCTGAACAACCTTAAAGAATGGTTTTCATGGTCGATGACTAATTTTGCAAACACTTCATAATACCACAAAATTTTTTGTGCGGACCATTTGCTTGTGCATCGGCAATAAACAGTTGTATTTTTTAACAATGGGGGCCTTATTAGATAAAAATCAATTGTACCTGCTGAATACATTTTGAAAATTGTTTAGCTCACACGAAAGACTCATAATATTATTCATGTATATTGATGCCGTTATATTCATAGACTTCCTCATATCCTCAAGTCCGAGAGAAAAGATGGCTATCGGATTCGCACTCCCCGTCGTCTTCGCCGCGTGCATGGTGACCGCGACGCGTCTGTCGCGTGACGCGATGCGGCGCGCTGACGCGCTCTTCCCCGTCCGCATCGACGAGCACTACTTGATCGGCATCGACTTCTTCAATGATTCGCAATTGTCACCGGCATTGCCAAGATCCTGACGCACCCGAGCATTCACATTCAGGCGATTCAGACAAGCAGCATGAGCGACCGTCGCCTTGGTGTATAGAGCATATGTTTCCCATTGACCAATGTAAGTATGTACTTGTAAGTATGCACTGCGTCTTTTTAATGGTCTAACATTTGAACCTTTCAAAGATGATAATAAATTGAGATTCTCATTTATCTGAATGCATCCGTGGAGAAAGCCAGCACAGCCACCAGAACGGGATCGCCGACGTAAGCAAAGACTGAGACTTTGCCTTCAAGAGAATCGGAATGTACGGGGAAGTCGACGAGTTCATCTCTTGTCAAAGTTGATAGAAAGGAAATTTAATAATTGATCGAGAGAATTTTATAAATCAACATTCGACATAAGATGTTGTCCTAGTGGAAGAGCCAAGGAATACGGACATAAGGAAAATCTTGTAAAGTCAATTCTGTGGTAGATTCCGATCTCTCTCCTGCCCAGGCATATCTTCACTGACTTTCTAACACTATCTGTGCCTCGCTCGCCTTCTTCCTCTTCTACTTCTCGATGTCTCTCTCCAACTTCTTGGCGGCGTTCAACGTCCACATCGCTGAGATAGTGAAACGGATAGAGAGGACGAGAGCGGCGAGGGAGGAAGAGAGAAAGAAAGAAAGAGATTGAGAGAGGCAGAGCAAGTAAGAGAGAAAGAGAGAGAGAGAGAGAGATGTGTATGTAGAGAGCGAGAACAAAGAAGAGTGGGAAGAACCTTTGCATGCAAACATATGACGGCAGATATGGTGTTATGCAACAGGTCTTCCTTCCTTCGTTCCCTTATTAGTGCAAAAAGATGTTCGTGAGAGATACGAACGCCATTTCTAGTCAAAAGTTTTCGACGCGAAGAGGAGAAAGCAACCAAAACAAGAATGGAAGGCTCCTCGTTCCTCTCCGTTTCCCATCAATTGCAACACTCCAGTGATATTGCCACGACTCAGGCTTGAATATATAACTCTCTTGCCATATTTGATGGTTTTGGAAGAGCAGACAGACGATGTGTGTTGTTTTTTTTTTGCAGATCGTCTCTTCTAATTGAGTTTTATTTTCAATCCCTTCCGAGGCTCTTGTCAAGTTGATAAAAATTATCTTGATCTTCTTGGCTATCCGAATCTTTGAAATTATATAGATCGAACATATACATAAATAAGATGTAAGTAATTCGTGCGCTATGAACGGAAGATGCGATGATGACTAAGAAATAAGGAACAAAGAGAAATGTTCAAATGGCATACGAGCATCGCTCTTACTTCTTCACAACGGAAGAGTGAAAGGAATACTCATTGCACTCATCAAGGAGGCAGAAATCATCTTTCATTTCATTTGTTTTAGCAAAAACTTATTTTGCTATCAAAATCCTACAATCAACTTGCTTGGCAGTCTTAAAAACTGTTAGGAACGACTGCACAATGTTAACCTTTCAGTGAACAAATATGTCCGACTCCCTAAACAATTCCAATGTCAATACCGGTGATGCATTGCATCCGCCACACTCGGACATCTCATACACTTCCTTCTTTCTCGGCATCTTTGCAACCATCAGGTTCATTTCCTCTCTTTCACAGCGATCACTTGGCTTACACCTGCTCATTTCATGTTCCAGTAAGATAGTCTAGACTATATAGATAATATCGCAATATTAAATTCTAACAACAACTCTGCTGCCATCTCAATTAGACTTTTTTGCTCTACATGGATAACTAGTTCTTTTTGGTCATTGCCAGTGTCGTCGCTGTATTCATCTGCCTCGCTGCAGCTGCGTGGTGGTTCCGCACTGCAGAGAGGCACTCCAGACGATATCAGATGAACCAGCCAACAGAGCAATGGCCGATGCAACGAATTGGCGAGGTTTCACTCAGATTGAGAGAGAGAGATCGAGAGAGAAAGAGAAAGAGAAAGAGATTGAGAGAGTGAGATAGAGATTTAAAGAGAGAGATGAAGAGAGGAGAGAGAGTGAGAGAGGGAGAGAAGGAGACGTAGAGAGAGGGAGACAATAGATGATTTACTTTTAATCAAGAAATTAAATGGAAAGCTTACAAAAATAAAAAAAAATATCTATTTAAATTTATATGAATTATGATATTCTCTTTTAAAAGTACGCGTTGCCAAAGCGACCGGCCGAGCTGGACGACATGCTGAAGTTGTGGGCACTTGCGATAACGCGGCCGGGCGGGCCAGAGCAGCTGCCCGTCTACGCCCTCCCTCATCTTCCTGGCGGCGATCTCGACCCTCAGGGGCCGGTCGGCAACCGACCCGTCTCCCGCTGCCCGTCTTACAACACGGCTTCTTCCTCTGCAGCATCTTCATCCTCTATTTCTGCACTTCCTGAGCAAGAAGTACAGCCAAGTAGCAATCCAGTCGGGGCAATGCCTTCAGTTTAAAATAAACGTGTCTCCGCCTTGGCATTGAGCCAACTTTGTAGTATTAATACATATGTACATACATATAAAGGAACTCTCATTAAACTTGGAATTCTGGTTTTTTTTTACAAAACTTCTTCAAGGAGGGACATGCTTGAGTAAAATTTTCAGGGTTGTTTCTTTATTCTGTTGGACTTCCAGTAGCAGAATATTGGTTCAACTGATCCACAAACGTGAGCGAAAAAGTATTTTAAAAACTTCTTAAACTACAATGCGAACAAAACAAGATTCTGAGTGGAGAGAATGATTCCTGAGGTCACAGCAAAGATGCCACCAGAAGGAATCCGCTTGGCAGATAGCATCGTCCGGCGAATGCTGCCGAAGTTCATCTCCAATGTGCGACTTCTTTGAATGTTATATTTATACAGATCTCTCATTTTTATACATCAGAGATGCAAAGGCAGAGCGAGACTGATTGTTAGAGAACGAGAGATAGAAGAGGGTGAGAGAGAGAGAATGAAGAGAAGAGGGAGAGAGAGAGAACTAGAGGAGAGAGGAGAGGGAGAGTGAGCGAGAACGAGAGGGAGAGAGAGAGGGAGAGAGAGAGAGAAGGAGAGGATGAAAGACAGATCGAAGATGAATAGCAGGAGAGGAAGGGAGAGAGAGAGAGAGAGAGAGAGAACGAGTTGGAGAGCGAGATAGAACGGGAGTGAGAATACCGTGGTCTTGCAATCGGTCAATCCTGAATAAACTACTCGAATTTCAAATTCTCGTGTTTTTCGCGTCGATTTTCCGCCCTCTTTAGCATCAAACTTATGAAGTGATGGCATCGCTGTAGCTGAAGAGAGAAAAGTGGGCGACGTGCTCTTCCTCCTCCTTCTCTCCTCCTCTGCCACGCTCTTCCTCCTCCAGCTCTCTTTCTCTGCCACGCTCTTCCTCCTCCTTCTCTCCTCCTCTGCCACGCTCTTCCTCCTCCAGCTCTCTTTCTCTGCCACGCTCTTCCTCCTCCTGCTCTCCTTCTTTGCCACGCTCTGCCTACGGCTGCTTCCTTCCCCGTTATTATTAGTAACAAGGGATTTTATTGCTATTCCTAACGTTTAATTATGATGTGAAAATTGTTCATGACAGACTTCAGCGTTACAACCAACATG
Source organism: Allodiplogaster sudhausi (assembly GCA_945643635.1). NCBI lineage: Eukaryota > Metazoa > Nematoda > Chromadorea > Rhabditida > Diplogasteridae > Allodiplogaster > Allodiplogaster sudhausi. The sequence continues at coordinate 533,008 of CALZFC010000005.1, forward strand.
AAAGGGACAGAATTTTCACGGCAACTTCTGAAGTAAGGCGGGTAGGACCTCACGGGATGGCTGGAATAACAAAATATGAATAATTCTTCATCGAAATTCTTCTCGTATTTCGACGAAGTGTCGACGACTTGGCACTTGTGAGGAGAGCGTGGACTCAGCACCTGAAGACTTCACAGGAAGAATACCCGATCACACGGTTTTGTGCTTAGTTTCTTCTATTCTTTAACGAAATTCGCTTTCTTCTTTTGCTTAGGTCGTTTATCTGTTCTAATTATTAAAAATTGTTGGTTTCTGGCAGTAAACTTTCCTAAGACTCTTCGATTGCTATTCCGTGTTTTTCGGTTGGTGTTATTTTTTTTATCAATATCGCGTTTTTCTTACCGATTTAACCCATTTTTAAAATTAATTTTCGCATAGTTACAACTCCTTCCCCGCATCGGAACTTATGTACTTCTTGACATATATTCAGCATGCATCAATTCGAGGTTCCATACCAGTTGACTTGAATTGACTTGAACTATGTATGTACCGCCCTTCCCAATTGAATTAGCTACCTCATTTTTGGCTTCACACACTCGCAGATGGATGAAAAGACGATTCAGTTCCGCTGACGATTGTAACTGCCTTATAACAAAGTCTGCTTCATTACAATCAATATTACGCAAAGAAGTTAAAGTTAGACTATTTAAAAGAAACAAGAGTACGGCGAGAACAAAATGAACAGCTAAATTCATATAACGGAAACATACTTAATCCACTTAATCTGACTCTTAACAAGGAAATGAAAGTCGTAGCGGCCAGCCAACTACAGTAAACAAAACAGATTGGTCCTTCCAACAACTGCGGCTCCTCTACTCTACAGTCTAAAGAGTAATGACTCAAGTAACAACGGTAGGTATTAATTCAGGAGGGCTGCATAAACCTATGGCTGCCTAGACTTGGAGGGGGGGGGGGTAAAATATGGTCTATCAGGCCATGGTAACCTATATAGTTTAGACCGGATGAGTTAACGTCTGAGGTATCAAGTCAAATTGTGGGGGATGGAAGCCTCGACCTGGAGGGAGTGGAGGGGGAGGGTAAAAAACGGTCTACGGTCTAGTATAAGAAACCAGTTTAATATGACGACCTCACAGAAGAGAATAAACAAACCGTGAGACTCATTTAGATACCGATTTAGTAAGAGGAAAAGAAACGAGCTATAACGATAACAAAGAAACGAACACAAGCTACAATGCACACGTAGCACAGAGAAATTATTATTAGGAGAAACAAGGAACGGGGAGAACTATAAGACAAACTAAATTCATATGGCGGAAGCATACTTAATTCACTTACCTTTGAGTCTTAACCAAAAAAAAGAAAGTCGAAGCAGCCAAGGAACTACAGTTAAAAAAAATAGATCGATCTAACAACTCTTTAAAGAGTAATGACTCAACTAACAACAGGTAGTTTACTAAATAGAAATAAATGTCCTTGAAACTTTGAAAATGTCGAAATAAATGTCAAAATAAACTATAAAAATAAATGTCAAATCGGAACAAATGTGTGGTGGACAAAACAAAATGAACTTCAATAAACTTGAACTAAACACAAAAAATTCTAATGGAATACATTAAAACAAGGGGGGAGAGATTGGGGGTTCAGGCGCTCGATTCCATCAAGCCCTTCTGTGCGTCCACGATTGCCGCCATGAGCAAATTCGCCTGCTCCTCAGACTTGAACTTGATCAGGAAGATCTCCAACGTTCCCTTAGCCGACTCCGAGAAGTCCTACAAAAGAAAAGAGTAAAATTTTCCGTTATAAAACGTTTGTTTAATAAATTCCAGAATAAAAGAAACTATTTCACCGAATATAAAAAATTATTTTTAATGCAAAAATTTAACATATTTAAATAATATATTAAAAAACATACCGTAACCATGACCGAAAGCACATTCTTCTGGCTTTCCCGAGGGGTCACTTTCGTATCCAGAAGAATGGGGAAGTTGGCGCAGATCTTGTGAACCTGAATCTAATGATCAGGTTACTATTTCCTTATTTCTTTAATCACTTGTTTTAGAATATGCATGAAATTTTTTTTTGTTACCTTTACATTTTTCTATCTTTATATTTTTTTCTCTTTTATAAAATAAAGAAAAAATATCCCCTTTTTACCTGTTCACGGCGCATCACCACCCGATACTTCTTCGTCTGCGGGTTGTAGAGGAGCTAAAAACAAAATGCAATTATCGTTTCAGTCACTTTAAAAAAAATTACGGTCTATTGTACAGATTCACCCCGATTTTGGGCCTTCCAGTAGCCATACCCCACTAAGACTTTGACCAACAAATTCTCTTTTTACTCGCTTCCCTCGTTGCCCGGGCGTCAAGCCCCTCTAGTCCTCCCTTACTTTTCCACTCAGTGGCCTAATTTATTCCTCTTTCCATCCGATACCTTGATATCTCCGAGGCCGCGCTCCTTGTTCTCTTTGGTCTCTGGCATGAAGCGGAAGAGCTTGGCGCGATGCGTGAACTTCACCTTAATATTCAAGCCACAAATAAGATTCATCTCAATTTTTTTCGTTTCCAAGTCAAAAATTATCTTCCGTTTATCTATCTAGATTAGTCGCCCGTTTTTATAACAACATAAAGTGGTAAATACTTTTTCCTAGCAATAGAAACGGAAAAATATAACTTGCAAACCTCCTCATTCTCTTCTCCAGTCACGACATCGATGAGATCCGGCAGAGGAACGACCGGCTTGAACTCGACGTTCGGCTCGTAATCATCAGGCTAAGGAATTTTCTTTTAAAATATATACTAGGAGGCATTTTTTTCACAGCATTTTTTATCACTTTTGGAGCCTATTCCAATTGAAGCTTTTTTATTCGTAAAAATGGAATACTTTAACTTCGGAAGCGTAAATAAAGTATCTTCATAATTGGAGAATATATATATATATATATATAGATATATATTTTAAATATTCTAAAGTAAATTCAAATTTGCCGCCCCGCACTTGTTCGTCATCTCCGCTCGCCTCTTCTTCTTCTTCTTCCATCTCCTTCGGTGGTGGGACAGCGACAGTGCTTCCGAATGGCTAAAGAAGGAGAAAAATGAGTTGCGGATATTTACTTAATAACTTAATGGAAGTTCCAACTACTGTTAATTCAAGCCCTGTCCAATCGCTCTCTAGGGCATTTTTATAGCAACCTCATGGTCAGATATCATCCTCCCCAACCTTGGACTTGGTGAGATTGGCAAACAGCTTCTTGGCCTCCTCCTGCTTCTCGGCCGAGTTGAAGATGCTCGTCTTGGCCTCTCCTCCCTTTGCAAAGGAAGCAAAGCTCAATGTGGCCGAGCCGAAGTTAGAGCCGAACACCTCAAAAATCAATTATCTTTTCCCCAATATTTCCAATCGTATTTTTCTTGCCTTAAAAAATCAATAGCATTTATAGAAATACATCTAATCATCTTCTTTTGTCTCTTTAATGGCTTTTTAGCCATCTAGCACTAGGGATGCTAGATGGCTAAAATCGTGGCCATTCTGGACGGGTCCAACTTTTGAGGACATGGGGCCGTGAATTAGGAATCGGAGGCTTTTTTGAGAATCGAGAATTTTTTCCCATCCTTGACCAACCGAAGTCGTCGGCTTCGCCGCACTCGGTCTTCTGCAGCGCCGACGAATCGTCTGCGAAAAGGTCAGCGAGGACTGGGAGAAGAGCTTCGTGCTACCTCTGAAAATTGAGGTGGACGGCTTGCTCGGGTCTCAACGAGATATTTGAGGTGGTGTGGCAGAGAGATGGAAAGACTGATAGAGGAAAAGAGAGAGAGAGAGAGAGAGAGAGAGAGAGAGACAGAGACAGAGGACACGAGAGAGAGAGAGAGAGAGAGAGAGAGAGAGGGAGAGGACACGAGAGAGAGGGGGGGGGGAGAGAGAGAGAGATACCAGGAGTCTTGAAGCTGAACAACGGCTTGGAGGGCGTAGAAGAGCCAGATCCGAGCGATGACGATGCAGTCGGCTTGGGTGCAAAGGAGAAGTAGACTGGCGACGGAGAGCCGGAAGTGGCGGGTGCAAGACAACATTATATTTGGATTAAAGATTGGATTTATAAAAAACACGATGAAAATATATACGCTTTTCCGTTTCCTTGCATTTTTACCGCAATTTTCAAAACTGCATATACTTTTTTTGCTCGAAAAGCGTTCTACTATTCAACACAAAGCTCCGCATACCCGTCCACCGACTCAGTCTTAACAACTCCTTTCTCTATTCCCTCTCCTTCGACTTCAAGCTAAAAAAAGGAACAGCTCCGCTGTTCCAACCGTACAACGAATATAAAGACAGTCCTCAAGATTCAAGAATTAGCCGCCTATGGCAATGTAAACAAGGCTAAACTAATCGCCACGAAAAAGCAGAAAAAGCATTGTGCGTGCCGGGGAAAAGGCCGGATTGAAGTCTTTGGCTGTTCGATGGAGGAGGAGGAAACGGCGGCGTAATTCGAGCCCGTTTCTTCTCCGGAACATCAGCCACAATCACATTGACGGGCCGCTTGCGAGCCTGAGAGATGGAAAACATTCTGATCAGTCTATCTCTCTCTCTCTCGCTCTCTCTCTCTCTCTCACTTTCTTTCACTCTCCTTTTCATACTTCATAGCATTTTTTTTATTCATTTAACGACATTTAAATTATTTTTTTATTTTTTTATACAATTATAATTTAATTACAGAATAGCAACATAAAAGAGACACGTTCTTCATCAGCTCAGACAGAGTAAATATGGGGGCAGTTTATTATTGCAAAGGCAGTAGGTAAACAACCAATTTGGCAATTGTAAACAAATAAATATACTTCCAAATAAGTAATCATATAAATATAAATATATAACTAGTTAGTAAAAACAGCTAACTTTTTTCTTCCGACCAGTCTGGCAACTTCAGTCCTGGAAATGAAAAAAATACCATCAAAGTTTTTAATTTCTTTTTTACAACATTAAGGAAATAGAAATATTTAAGTTTTAAATTTAATTTATTTTTTTTTAATATAAATAATGAAACTTGAAAAGAGCGCACATACTCGAGGCTGAGCTTCTCATTGCTGCTCGCATGCAGCCTGCGTTCGTAGTATTCTACTGGTAGACTGTAGTGCTGGAATAACAATAAAATTATTTTTTAATTGAAATAACAAGAAAATAAATTTTAAACAATGATATCATAATAAAATAATTAAAAAATTACATAATAATAAAATTATTTTTAAAAAAATCGATATAATAAAAATTTTTGTTTAATTGACAAGATATTCCCCAACAAATTCGCTTTGTGACAGAAAGCAGAATTTTTTGAATTTTTTTCTCCCCCCAAACCGGCCTGCAGTAATTGCACATCGAACAACCTTGTTCAGCACAGAGGAAGAGTTAATCAAGTAAAAAAAAAATAAGAAAAAAAATAAATTACTGAAGTGGAAATGGGACAGAAGATTCCTTTTTAATTCGGCTAAAATAAGGTTTTGACTAGAAGAAAACTTGTCGTAGAAAAAAAAATATTCGAAAGAAGTTATTTGGATGCAAATATTTTAATTTAAAAAAAAAGAAACCAAAGGGAATAAAGGGGGGGGGGGTCCGAACCGGACAGCCATATATAATATCTGAGAGTCGAAAAATCAACTATTTGGCTTACCCACCCAATTTTTTTAACGAAAAGATTAAATTTTTTGCATACCCACCCTCTTTTTGAGGCCTATGGAAGTCTTACCCACCCACTTTGGTGAGACCCGGACCACCCTCTTTTCCCTGAGAAACCCTAAAAATGAAATGAAATAACACCTAAAAGTAAGACTAAATTAATGAGTAGTAAATACTTTGCGCATTTTGCGCAGCCTAGAATGGACGGGTTTTTCAAATACCTATATGAATATAAAATATTCTAAATGATGTACTCTTACGTCCCTTTGAATCCCCTCGGGGCTAGAAGAAAATTGTTCAAAAAAATATTTACTTTGCAAAAAGTATAATAATAATAATAATAATAATAATAATAATAACATAGATAAATATTACATAAATAATCGTGTAAACATATTGCCAAACTTATAAAGAAAGACAGTCATTTAGATAAATTAATTATTCTTCGGCTTAACTATTTACTCTGAGAATAAAGTAAAAAATAAATAAAAATCAATAGATTAGTGACATTCTTAATATCTATTCTGGGGTATATAATTAAATCTTTTTATAAATTAAAATCTGTTCGCATCGCACAGCCTTCTCTCGCCTGGCTCCCACCTCCTTCAGCATCCACTTTTGCATCTCAAAGTTGCTCTCCAGCAGACGCTTCTCCTCTTCCGCACGCTCGAGCTGGATCTGGCAATGGTGGCGTATGGGAGAAGAACATTTGTTTAACATATAACATTTTTTAAAGAATTAACGTGATATTCTTAACAGAAATAGAGATATTATTGACTCTTTTTACTAGATCGAACTGCATCTAAAAATGTGACGAAAAAGGTTATTCCATTTAAAAGTGTCTTGGGAATACCGGGAGAAAAAATATTTCATTGCCGCCTGCACTAATACCGGCAATTTGAAGGTAAGAGTTTGTTTCCAAAGATAATGTTTTTTTAAGAGGCAAAATGTGACCTACTATTGTACGGCACTAACTTCAAAAAAACTTTGCGTATTAAGGAGTAATAAAACAAAAGAAAGAAAGCCAGGAACAAGTCCAAAACCATTCAGAACCAACCAAAGCACGTGCCAGCTTCTCCTCCGTTACGCTCATCGCGGCTTCGGTCGCGGCGGAAGCTGCCGCTTCAGTCGCGGAAGCTGCCGCTTCAGTCGCGGTAACCTCTCCTAGCACAACTACGTCATCGGATATGGCAACGGCCACAGCGCCGGTCGCGGCAACCGCGTCTCCGCCGACATCAATCTGCCTGCTAAACACGAGAAGAGATGAAAGGTAAATTATGTACAGGGGAAAAAAGGTACTATCGATTTGACAAACCCACCCTGATTTTGGGCCTTCCCAAAGCCCTACCCCACCATGTTTTGAGTAGTTTTTTGGCAGAAACATCTAACCCACCCTGGTTTCTGGGGCCCAATATCTCCTTCCCCATCCGAATTTCTGAGTCCTCGACAGTGGCTTTTATTCCCTGACTACATAGTAATTCCTTTACGCTACGTCTTTATTTCTAGCTTGAAATACAAGACTTATAGTCATAATCAGAGCTGAAATAGGTCTGACCCATGACAGGGTTGTAACCCCCCGGGCCGTAGGCGCGGAACGCTTTGTAACCCCCCGGTATGGCCATTTTTCACTTTACATCCCACCCGGGTTTATCAATTTTTCGCATTGTAACCCCCCGGCCCTATAGATTATTTGTATTCTTTCTTCAATTTTTTTTTTGAAAAAATAACATTATTTCTTAAAATACAATAAAGCTATTAATAATAATAATAATAATGATAATAATAATAATATTCATCTGGAATAATTTATATTTCATAATTTTTTCCTTTAAAAGAAAATATCCATAGTAATAATTTCTTGAAATATCATAAGATCCATAATAATAATACTAATGATAATTATATTAAGCATGAAAGTTACAATATGTTTCGACAAATCCATAACCAACAAAGGCACGCGCCATCCGCTCCTGCGTGTCGTTCGTTGCCGCTTCGGACGCGGCAAGAACTGCCGGAATGGCAACAACCACAGCTTCGGTCGCTGCTACCACCACTCCAGTGGCGGGCACCTCATCGGTTGCAGTTGCAGCTTCAGTCGCCGCAAGGGCTGAGGTTCCGTTCGCGGCAACAGTTTCCGTCTTGGTAGCGGCAAAAGTCACCGCTCCGGTCTCAGGATTCTCTCCGGTTGCACTTGCCGCTTCACTCGCGGCGGCAGCCTCTCCTGTAGTATCTTCCGCGCCGGTCGCGGCAACTTCTTCAGCCATGGCTTCCGCTCAACTCGCGGCATCCTTTCCGGTCAATGATGCCGCTTGGTGCGTGGCTACCACGTCGTCTCCGCCTCCTTTCTTCCCCGACATCTCCCCTCCTACTCCTGCTAAGCACGAGACAGATTAAAAGTCACACATATAACTGACCTGGTGTACAATATTTTCGGATGTCATATTGTTGAACGGGACTGTACACTTGAAAGCAACTGGCAAATATAGAATGCATATTAAAACTAATCGGGCTCAAGCCCAGAACTCAGATCCCAAGATGGCTCACAAAAAGAAACACGGGCCTCTTTCTTAACCATGACCGATTGAATAAATAAAAAAATTGGACAAACGCACAATAAACAGATAGTCAAGCGATAAAAGGAGCGAAAATATTTGGAAACAAAACAATCCCGACCTGGGTGAAGTCCTCGATGGACAATCGTACAGGCCGCCCTCGATTGATGTGGCAACCTTGAAAAGTAGAAATTTACAAGAATAGCAAGAAAATGATTATAAAATAGAACGAAAAATTAGCCGTAAATATTTTTAAACAAAAACTAAATGAAATTTAGCGTGCATCATTTTAGTGTGGAGAAAGAAGATGTTTTGTAAATGAACCTTAAAATCAAGGTCGACGTTTTTTATTTTCTCGCCATAGTTAACACTAAAAATGGCTGCAGTGTAGATTGCTCACATCATTGTTTTGCCGTGCGCTGCTGTCTGCTAACTTTAGGCGTATTGCATATTTGTTTTGATTGTTAATTAGGCAGGCTTAAAACGCCTTACTTTTAATAGCTCAGCTACTTCCGTTAATAGGTGTAACTAGCCATTAGCTTTTCTCTCTCTCTCTCTCTCCCTTTCTCTCTCTCTCTCTCTCTCTCTCTCTCTCTCTCTCTCCCTCCTCTCCCTTTCTCTATCTCTCTCCTCTTTCTCTGTCTCTTTCTCTATCTCTCTCTTTCTCTTTCTCTCTTTCTCTCTCTTTCTCTCTCCCGTTCTCTATTTCTCTCTCTCTCTCTCTCTCTCTCTCTCTTTCTGCTTCTCTAACTTTCTCTCTTCTCTCTCTCTCTCTCTCTCTCACTCTCGGGAGTATCTGCATTCTTGCTCCAGTTCCCTTTTACGGCTCGATATTCTTCCAACCCGTCCTGCTAGAAACTAGCGTACGTCTACAGCGTAATTTCAGTAATCGTTTGCGTACTCCTACCAGACCATTTAAGAGAACTTTCTTTCGTTTATTTATTTTTCGTTTTCTCTTTCTCTTTCTTTTTCCCTCTCTCTCTCTTTCTTTCTGTGCTGGCAAGCATCCTTGAGAATCGGCGGGGCGATTGGCTCCGCCTCTCTTATCCTGATAAATCCTATCCTACTTGCTTTCATTCTTCTTCTCAATTCCTCGGATCATTATGTGTGTTTTCTTGTCTGCTTTATAAATATGTTTGATTGATTGCTTTGTGTTTCTACCACTGAACTTGTGTGGATACAGAGAGGAAAGAACCCGCACACTTTCTCTAGGGCGAAGTCCTAATACATATATGTTTCTCTAGGGCGAATACATATATGTATGAACCTCCTAAGAAATGTTTTACTTCAGAAGAGTGGATCGATGATCGTGTTGATTTGATCTTCTATGAGCGATTCTTCAGTTGGGAAATTGCCTCAGGGAATTACATTGTTGGTTTACGATCGGACAATTGTATGAGTTACTGATTAACAGTCCAATCATTCAATGCATTCGCCATGTAGGCCAGAAATTCGGAGTTTACCCGGCCTTTTTTTGTGAAGAGGTGGGCAGACTGGGAATTTATCCAGCCGAGCAACTGGAATGGCGCGGACAACGGAGTCCTCCAGGCAAATACTCTCTTGTTTCATCCATTCCTTCACAACTGCCTTTGCATTTATCACAAAAGGGAAAAGAGAGTCCTTAGCATTTAGTATAGTGTCTTGAGATTCATGTGCTGCAAACGGTGCTGCCGAGTGCGCTGCAGGAGATCCGAGTCTGTGACCAGATATGGCATCTCGCAACGGACTACGACACGTACATGGCATACGTCACTTGTGTCAAGATATTCCTCGGCACGGGCTAACCTTTATTCCTTCTTATTAACATCGCTATTTCATTAATCTCTTTCGATCCACATAAATGCATATCTATGTTTCGTTGAAATACCGCGTAGCTAATTTGTCACAGTTTCTTCTAATTGAATTATAATGACTGAAGGAGCGACACCAAAATATGGCCAGGGAAGCTACGAATTCTCCGCAGAGAACCGACGAGTTCAGCGAACTCGACTTTATGTACGAGGGCGGAAAATCGACACAAAAATAAGGAATAAGAGAGCTTTTCAGGATTGACCGATTGCTCTATTGCAAGACCACGGTATCCTCACTCCCGTTCAGTTTCGCTCTCTTACTCTTTCTCTCTCTCTCTCTCTCTCTCTCTCTCTCTCTCTGTTCTCCTTCTATTCACCTTCGATCTGCCTTTCTCCCTCTTCTCTCTCTCTCTCTCTCTCTCTTACTCTATCTCCATCTCATTCCCTCTCCTTCTGTTCACATTCGATCTGTCTTTCTCCCTCTCCTTCTCTCTCTCTCTCTCTCTCTCTCTCCATCCCTCTACTTCTATTCACATTCGATCTGTCTTTCTCCCTCTCGTTCTCGCTTACTCTCCCTCTCCTCTCTCCCTCTAGTTCTCTCTCCCTCTTCTCTTCATTCTCTCTCTCTCTCTCTCTCTCACCCTCTTCTATCTCTCGTTCTCTAACAATCAGTCTCGCTCTGGCTTTGCATCTCTGATGTATAAAAATGAGAGATCTGTATAAATATAGCATTCAAAGAAGTCGCACATTGGAGATGAACTTCGGCAGCATTCGCCGGACGATGCTATCCGCCAAGCGGTTTCTTTCTGGTGGCATCTTTGCTGTGACCTCAGGAATCCCTCTCTACACTCAGGATCTTGTTTTCTTCGCATTGTAGTTTAAAAAGGTTTGTTTTAATACTTTTTCGCGCACGTTTGTGGATCTGTTTAACTAATATTCTGCTACTGGAAGTCCAACAGAATAAAGAAACAACCCTGAATATTTCATTCAAGCATGTCCTTCCTTGAAGAAGTTTTGTAAAAAAAAAAGTGAATTCCGAGTTTAATGAGTGCGACTTTATTTGTATGTACATAAGTATTAATACTACAAAGTTGGCTCAATGCCAAGGCGGAGACACGTTTATTTTAAACTGAAGGCATTGCCCCGACTGGATTGCTACTTGGCTGTACTTCTTGCTCAGGAAGTGCAGAAATAGAGGATGAAGATGCTGCAGAGGAAGAAGCCGTGTTGTAAGACGGGCAGCGGGAGACGGGTCGGTTGCCGACCGGCCCCTGAGGGGCGAGATCGCAGCCAGTAAGATGAGGGAGGGAGTAGACGGGCTGCTGCTCCGGCCCGTCCGGCCTCGTTATCGCGAGTGCCCACATCTTCAGCATGTCGTCCAGCTCGGCCGGTCGCTTCGGCAGCGCGTACTTTTAAAAGAGATTATTATATCATTATGCCTATAAATTTAAATATATTTATTTTTGTAAGCTTTCCATTTAATTTCTTGATTAAAAGTAAATCATCTATTATCCCACTCTACATCTTGCATCCCCCATAGAATCTGCAGTGCTTTCTGTCTCTCTCTCTCTCTCTCTCTACATCTCTCTCTCCTTCTCCTTCTCTCTCTCTCTCTCTCTCTCTCTCTCTCTACATCTCCCTCTCTCTCTATCTACATCTTTCTCTTTCTCTCTCTCTCTCTCTTTCTCTTTCTCTCTTAATCCCCTCTTTCTTCTATCCATCTCTATCTCCCTCCTCTTCCCTCTTTTTCTTTCTCTCTCACTCTCTCTCTCTCTCTCTACATCTCTCTCTCCTTCTCCTTCTCTCTCTCTCTCTCTCTACATCTCCCTCTCTCTCTCTATCTCCATCTTTCTCTCTCTCTCTCTCTTTCTCTTTCTCTCTTAATCTCCCTCTTTCTTCTATCCATCTCTATCTCCCTCCTCTTCCATCTTTCTCTTTCTCTCTCACTCTCTCTCTCTCTCTCAATCTGAGTGAAACCTCGCCAATTCGTTGCATCGGCCACTGCTCTGTTGGCTGGTTCATCTGATATCGTCTGGAGTGCCTCTCTGCAGTGCGGAACCACCACGCAGCTGCAGCGAGGCAGATGAATACAGCGACGACACTGGCAATGACAAAAAACTAGTTATCCGCGTGGAGCAAAAAAAGGTCTAATTGAGATGACAGCAGAGTTGTTGTTAGAATTCAATATATTATGATAGTATCTAGTCTAGAATCTTGCTGGAACGTGAAATGAGAAGGTGTAAGTCAAGTGATCGCTGTGAGAGAGGAAATGAACCTGATGGTTGCAAAGATGCCGAGAAAGAAGGAAGTGTATGAGATGTCCGAGTGTGGTGGATGCAATGCATCACCGGCATTGACATTTGAATTGTTTAGAGACTCGGACATATTTGTTCACTGAAAGGTTAATATTGTGCAATCGTTCCTAACAGTTTTTAAGACTGCCAAGCAAGTTGATTGTAGGATTTTGATAGCAAAATAAGTTTCTGCTAAAACAAATGAAATGAAAGTTGATTTCTGCCGCATTGCATGAGTGCAATGAGTATTCCTTTCACTCTTCCGTTGTGAAGAAGTAAGAGCGATGCTCGTATGCCATTTGAACATTTCTCTTTGTTCCTTATCTCTTAGTCAGCATCGCTTCTTTCGTTCATAGCGCACGAATTACTTACATCTTATTTATGTATGTGTTCGATCAATATAATTTCAAAGATTCGGATAGCCAAGAAGATCAAGATAATTTTTATCAACTTGTCAAGAGCCTCGGAAGGGATTGAAAATAAAACTCAATTAGAAGAGACGATCTGCAAACCAAAAAAAAAACAACACACATCGTCTGGCTGCTCTTCCAAAACCATCAAATTTGGCAAGAGAGTTCCATATTCAAGCCTGAGTCGTGGCAATATCATTCGAGAGTGTTGCAATTGATGGGAAACGGAGAAGAACGAGGAGCCAGCCTTCCATTCTTGTTTTGGTAGCTTTCTCTCGTTTCGCGTCAAAAAACTTTGACTAGATATGGCGTTCGTATCTCTCACGAACATCTTTTTGCACTAATAGCGGAACGAAGGAAGACCTGTTGCATAACAGCATCATGTCTGCCGTCATATGTTTGTATGCAAAGTGTCTTCCCACTCTTCTTTGTTCTCGCTCTCTACATACACATCTCTCTCTCTCTCTAACTTGCTCTGTCTCTCTCAATCCCTTTCTTTCTCTCTCTTCCTCCCTCGCCGCTCTCTTCCTCCCTATCCGTTTCACTATTTCTTCCTCGTGCGTTCGTTATCGAAATGGGCAACAGGAGTGAGTGTTTCAAAGACTCAGAACCTTTTCGATTGCCCAAGAGTTTCGCTGAATAGGAACGCTCGATCTATGTAGTGAGAGACTGACAATGAGAAACAGAAAAAGGGCGAGAATCAGAGTGGGAGATATGACGAGAGAGAGAGAGAGGGAGAGACGGAGCTAGGTAGTGAAAAGTGAGGAGAAAGAGAGAGAGGGAAGAGAGAGGGAAGAGAGAGAGGGAGAGAGAGGGAGAGAGAGAGCAATAGTGAGAGAGTGTGTGGACGAAAGAAAGAAATACATAGAGGAGCGATCGAAGAGCGGGGATTTGCCATGCGTTGTCAGCACTTCATAAAAGCTTCATTGGACTTTGAATCTCGATTATTGCATTCCTTCAGTTCTTTTTCCACTTTGAAAAGCCTTCGCTATCAAATGTTGAATTTTAAAGGAACATAATTTTCCTAAATGTTTTTCTTTGCGACATATGTACATTAGATATGTGTCACTGATGTGTCATTATTGATACTTTTGTCTGCTTTTCTTCTATAATGAACGAGGAAGATATGTATGTGAGAGAAGGAACAGAAAAGCGCGAACAAAACAGTGACAGATGCTAGATGTCCATCAATCGTTGATGAACATTCTTATTGAACAGATCATCAATTTTTAAGAAAAGTGAAATTGATTGCTTTGGACAAGCCATGCCACGAATTACTCCGCTTCCAAATGAGAACAATAGAATTATCTGAATCCTGTTCAGATGCTTGGCGACGATCGAATACGACTGTTAAAGGCCGAGGATCTCTCTGACGACGACGTTGAAGTCTATCAAGGTTAGAGCGAGAAATAAATCCACTTATTATTTCTTTGAATGGTGCGCTTTTGATGAATGAATATGAGCGGGTCAAAAGTTTTTCTATAAATTAAAAATTTGCAGAAACTCTGATCAAGAAATTTTTACTATTATTTTGCTTACTAAGCTATAAATAGCAGTAAGAGCCGATGCCAGCAAATGTAATGTTTTCCTGTGAGCGCACTATCGGTTCTGGACTTATCAGTTAGCCAGCGAGTTTATTGTGTCCAAGTGGACAGATCATCACGTGGGCCTAATCAGTCGGAGCTTCCTAAATGATAGGACAGCAGGTTGCAGCGATTAATTGTCCCCGCCTCTCTCCCTCCCCTCTCTCTCTCTCTCTCTCTCTCTCTCTCTCTCTCTCTCTTTTCTTCCTCTCGCTGCCTTTTCTCGGACTCTGCATCTTTCTCTATCCACTCTCCTCTCTTCTCTCTCCTCTCCCTTCCTCTCTGTTACTGTATCTCTCTCTCTTTCTCTCTCTCTCTCTCTCTCTATCTCTCGCTAGTTGCTTTTCCTCGCTGCGAAATTTGTAAACATTCCATACCAATTCCTCACCGACAATTCCGTTAAATTTGTTCAATTCAATTCAATTTCTTTATCGCATTGACCGATGTGGGCAAATATGTAGTAACATCATAATACTTGAGGAAACATAGTCTGGGCCAAGCAATATAAATTAGAAATTATTAAAAAGAAAAAATAATAATACAAGAGATAACAAGATGACAAAACAAAATGGGGGCATGAGATGTAACGATTAAGAGACATTTTGTTGAGTTACAACGTAGGTACAATATTTACGGAATAAAGAAAGAGAATTCGAGGAGACATACTTTTCTTGTAAGGAGTTCCAGAGGCGGACAACACGATAAGAGAGGCATGAACGCCTTGATCGGAGGGAGCGGAGAGGGGGAAGTCCTAGCTTATAAGGGTGACCACGGAGAGTGGAAGAATATTGGGAGGGGAGAGAGAAAAAGCGAGTATGATCAATAGGCGTAAGTTTTCTAACGATCTTAAATGTAGTGACTAAATCCGTGACTCTCCTGCGACATTCTAAGGAAATTAAGCCAAGGGAAACCAAACGTTCATTATAAGGCATTGGACAGCCTATGCGCTTAAAAATCGAGCGGGTATAACTGCGTTGAACTTTCTCAAGCGAGGTAATAGAAAATGAAGAGGAGGGGTTCCAAACTTCTGAACAAGAATCTAATATTGGCAGAACATACACTTTGTACAATCGACATAGAATATGAATATTGCGTGTCTTAAAGGAGCGAAGAATGTATGCGGACCTAGCAGACGCTTTCCTAACAATTCCCTGAATATGCTCGTGGGTTGAGAGATCGGAGTCGTATGTTATTCCTAAGTCTTTGAAAGATGAAACAATGGGTAGGGCTACATTTCGGAGCGAGTACAAAAATTCGGGCTGACGCCCAATTGGAAGGACAACTGTCTTATCAAGAGAGATGGTGAGGCCCCATTTGCTAGACCATTTATCTACTGAGTTAAGAGCAGATTGGAGGAGGTTTGGGTTATTAAAAGTATACAGCTTAACATCATCTGCATAAATGGTGTAGTGACAGCCTGAGGGAATGCAATCAACGATATCATTAATATAAATAATTAAAAGCAGAGGCCCAAGACAGGTACCTTGATTTACGCCGTTTCTTATGGGGTACGTATGTGAAAATCATTATCTATGACAACCGATTGTGATCTATTGGCTAGAAAAGAAAAAGTTTTCTAACGATCTTAAATGTAGTGACTAAATCCGTGACTCTCCTGCGACATTCTAAGGAAATTAAGCCAAGGGAAACCAAACGTTCATTATAAGGCATTGGACAGCCTATGCGCTTAAAAATCGAGCGGGTATAACTGCGTTGAACTTTCTCAAGCGAGGTAATAGAAAATGAAGAGGAGGGGTTCCAAACTTCTGAACAAGAATCTAATATTGGCAGAACATACACTTTGTACAATCGACATAGAATATGAATATTGCGTGTCTTAAAGGAGCGAAGAATGTATGCGGACCTAGCAGACGCTTTCCTAACAATTCCCTGAATATGCTCGTGGGTTGAGAGATCGGAGTCGTATGTTATTCCTAAGTCTTTGAAAGATGAAACAATGGGTAGGGCTACATTTCGGAGCGAGTACAAAAATTCGGGCTGACGCCCAATTGGAAGGACAACTGTCTTATCAAGAGAGATGGTGAGGCCCCATTTGCTAGACCATTTATCTACTGAGTTAAGAGCAGATTGGAGGAGGTTTGGGTTATTAAAAGTATACAGCTTAACATCATCTGCATAAATGGTGTAGTGACAGCCTGAGGGAATGCAATCAACGATATCATTAATATAAATAATTAAAAGCAGAGGCCCAAGACAGGTACCTTGATTTACGCCGTTTCTTATGGGGTACGTATGTGAAAATCATTATCTATGACAACCGATTGTGATCTATTGGCTAGAAAAGAATCAAAAAAGCGGAGAAGGCTACCAGAAATGCCTATTCGAGCTAGCTTATAAAGGAGATGCTGCCTGGGCACGGTGTCAAAGGCCTTACTGTAATCAATGAAAACAGTGCTAATATATTGACCGGCATCAAGAGAAGAGTGCCAGTCATTAAGCGTGGTAAGAAGGGCGGAAGAGACAGAGTGACGGGGTCGAAAACCGAATTGGAATGGGGATAGGATCGAGTGATCTTCTAGATAACAGAACATCTTACGAGCAATAATGCGCTCCATTACTTTCGATAAAGAACACGTAAGAGATATTGGTCTATAATTAGAACACTCCTGACGGGAACCTTTGCTCTTATATACAGGGCGGATAAGAGCGTGCGACCAGATCTTGGGAATTCTACCATATAACATTATTCGGCTAAATAAGATTGTGATTGGGGTGCTAAGAGAGTTGGCTGCATTCTTGAGAAAAATATAAGGGACCTTATCAGGTGAAGTAGAGTTTCGGTTGGGGAGCTTACTGAGAGCACGATGAATAACATCAGAGCTAAATTCAATGTAATCAAGATTATGGCAGGTCTGGGTAGGGAAAGGGGGAGGAGGAGGAGGCGAGGTGGAGAACGAAGTAGAACAACTTTGAAAATAGTCAGAAAAAGCGTTAGCCTTATCAAGGGTACTAGTACAAATTCTAGAAGAAGTTTTGATTGGTCCAATGCGTGTATTCTCCTTAATACAACCGTTAGCATACCTATAAAGCAGTTTCATATTGGATTTGGATGAAATCTTATCTTCTAGTTTTCTCCTATGGTTATATAAAGCTTTCTTGAGTTTACGATTGGTACGAATGAATGGGGAGAGGCCAAGGGATAGACGGGACTGATAAGGTGATCACAAGCACGGGCTAGCCGTTGAATACCGTATGGAAACTGCGGGTGAGAAAGTGATACATTTTTAACTGGGATGAAATTTTCAATAGCAAAATGGACTTTTTCTAAAAAGGCAGCGTAAGCTAGATCGATGTCATCAGTAGACCCTAGCAAAAATGTCCAATCAATTGATAACAGAAACGAATTTATCGCCGACCAGTCGGCCTTTCTAAAATCTAAAGCAATGAAAGATGACGATGAGGGAGGAGAAGGAAAAGGAATAGAGAAAGTAACGATGGAGTGGTCTAGTGTAGGGAGAGGGGGAAGGACTTGACATTGGGTGACCAGTGAGTTATCAGTTGATAATACCAGATCTAGGAGAGCTGATTGTCGAGTAGGGGCCGGGACATGTTGGGTGAGAAAGTGGGTATCACAAAGAGAGAGCAACGATGCGGAGGTAGAAGAGAGGGCAAGAGTGGCAGCATAGGGAAGAGCGCTATACTCGTTCCAGTCGATATCGGGGCAATTAAAATCTCCAGCAATAATGTGATTGTAATTGTTCAACTCTAAAATAGACTCATGAATAGTATCTAGGCAGGCTGTGAAGTCATTAATTGGACAGGCCGGACTCTTATAGACGCAGTGAAGGATGATTGTAAGGGAATCGCAAGTAATGGCAGCAGTGACTAGTTGGCAGTACTTGCCGAAGCTTGTGGAAACTAATAAATAAGACGGGTATCTAGACTCAATGAGAAGACACCACCACCATAGTTATCGCATATTCTATCGGAACGAAAAACATTAAAATGTCCGTTAAGAGAGAGCATAGCGTCAGAGACAGAGTCGGGGGTAGCCCAGGTTTCGGTAAGGAAAAAGATGTCAATCTTGTTCTGAGAGCAAAAATATTCAAGGAGTGGGAACTTTCTACCGATAGATCTAATATTTATAAGGGAACATGAGAGAGGATGGGGGTTTGAACAAGAAATGGAGCTGACGGAGGGCGATTCTAAGTGAGGAGCTACCTATTGGGAAGAGACGGGGACGGAATGAGAGAGTGGCTGACTCATTGACGGCGAGAGAGCGGCCGGCGGTGTCTGCTCGGCCATCGACTGGTCGGCCGGAGAGCCGTCGATCGTCTCGAGCCGGAACGCCTTCACTCGCTCGTGCTGCCCGTGACCGTCGTGCCTCCGCTTGCTCGCGGAGCTGCTACCTCTGCTTCTGCCGCCACCAGGACGACGCGTAGTAGATCGGCCGCCACGGACCGAGTTGGATGAGGGAGGAAGGCGGTGCGGCGCCTCCTGCTGCCGTCTCTTCTCCAGGGCGGCTCGGCTGCGTGGCGGCAACTCTCTCGGGTTACGGAGGCGGTGGATGCGTAGATCACGTACTCGAGGCGGCCCGCTTCGGCATTGCGGCGGTCGCACTGGCGTCGGAGATCCGCGTCGTACTCCAACTGCTGCTTGGTGTAGTCCGGCCTGGCGTAGATATGTGGAGAGTTGGAGAGGGCGGGAAGGCAGCGAGAGCCCTTGACGTGGGTGAGGAAGTGGTCGCGAGTCGGTTGATCAGCGAATTGTATCTTCAGGGGTCTCGGCCGTGAGGAGTTAGGGTGGCGAGTGGGGGGATGGTGATGGCAGGTAATGCCAGAGAGAGAACAGCCATCAGCAGAGATGAGTGGTCGAAGGGAGGGGTCACTGGCGCCTCGAATGACGGAGATGAGGAAGGCGGTGTCTTGCTCAGCTGTCTCTTGTTCACTCGTCTTCTCTTCTAAGCCGACGATGACTGCACGAGTAGCCTTCTCCAGAATGAGAGGCTGGGACTCGAGCGTGCGTGCGACAGCAGACGAGACAGCGGCGTAGGTGAGGGGACCACTGGGAGACGACTGGGCCGGGGAGACGATGTTGAGTAGTGTGTCAGTGAAGCGGTCGAACGCTTCAGTCAGCTTGGCCAGGATAAGGGAGTTCTGGTCGACGAGGGTGGCACGGAGAGAGTCCATCTTCCGATCGAGGTGGACGAGAAGGGACTCCGAGACCCTGTCCACGATGGCAGAGACAAGTTCGGAGTTGCCATTGTGGAGGGAGGAAGAGGGTGGAGGGGATATTTTACGGCCCATTAGGTGAGAGAGGCGAACAGAGAGCAGCCGTCTCTCACGTGATCAGGGACTACGTGTGATCAGGGACTACGTGTGATCAGGGACTACGTGTGATCAGGGACTACGTGTGATCAGGGACTACGTGTGTTCGCTCCTCTAGGACGAATACAACGTGCAACATAACGCACACTGCTTTTTGTATTGTTAGACCTTAATACGGAGCTTTATTTCTAAAGCATCGCTTAGGAAATCCGTTGTGCGCTGTTAGTGAAATCCATGAAATGTTAATATAAATGTGATGCATTCTGCTCACTTCCCTACTTTGAACTCTTCGTTTCAATTTTCTCTCTCGATCTCTGTTTCTCTTCTTTCTCTCTCATTCTCTAACAAAACCTTCACTGACCATTTTGCTCTTTTCTCCGACTCTATCAGCAAATGTCCTTATTAAATGGGAAACTAAAACTAATTTCCTACTTTGAATGCTAGAGTGGAGAAATCTTTATTGCTTGCTGTAACCCTTCAATCTGTTTTGCAGGGAAACTTGATTCTTTAACGGAGCTTAAAACTCGTTGGGCAAGAAGGAGAAACAAATTCACTTTCCTTTTTTTTCCCAATCTCTGTTTTCCACTTCATCGTAAATATGGAGAACTATTAAAAATCTAAAAGCTTAATTTGAAAAGACATATCATGGCCAAGGGAACTCGTTCCACTTCACATCCGTCTATTTCGAATGATTGTGAATATGGTGCCTCTTTCGTCTTACTTTTATTTTTCATATATACATAGTGGCCTTCGCTTTTGCGAGGTTGTTAATTTGTTTCAGTGGTAGTAGATTATCATTGTGATTGAATCGTGCTCCATGAAAGCACCTGTCAATTTCCGGGTCTGCTCGCCAAAGAGGCTTCTTCTCTTGCCGCCACTCCTTCTCTCTCGGCATGGCCGGCCTGGCTGCCATTCTCGTCCTCTCCGCCCTCGTCGTCACTCGCTTCTTGTTCGCGGAAGCCGGCCCTCTCCTCTTCTCGCTCGACGGCGCATGGAACTTCACCAACACACCCAAGGGCGGCGACAGAGCCAAAGTCAGAGAGAGAGAGAGAGAGAGAGAGAGAGAGAGAGAGAGAAAGAGAGAGGCAAAGAAAGAATGAGAGATAATTAACTTTCTTTATATTTATCTGCAAACAAATGTGCTGTACATAGCTATACAAGTACATACATTTTTGTTTATAAATCCATTTCTAGCGAGAAAATATAAAAGAAAAAAAATTGAATACATATAGTTAAAAAAAGAAATACATGAAAGCGCTTTTCAGACCGGCCTCGGCAACGTGCCGGGTGACATCTTCACGGATCTGAAGAAGGCCGGGCTGATTGACGAGCCCCTCTACTCGGACAATGACAAGAAACTGCGATGGGCGGCACGCGAGAATTGGACGTACACCAAGCAGTTCTCGCTCGACGATCACTTCCTCGAGGTGCATTCTTATCTTCTCTTTCTATTCTCTTCTGCAGCAACTCACACATCGCTTTGTTTCTGTTCTGACTCTCTCTCCCTTTCTCTCTCACACTCTCACCCTCTCTTTCTCTCTAACTGTCTCTCTCTCTCACACTGTCTCTCTCTGGCTCTCTCTCTCTCTCTTTCCCCCAAGCGTTCTTCAATTCTCCTCGAATTCGACGGCCTCGACACCGTGGCTGATGTTCTTCTGAACGGCAATCCCATCCTCCGTGCCCAGAATCAGTTCGTCAAGTACACCGTGGACGTCACGAAACAAATAAAGGTGCATTCTTATATTTGTAGCCATTTCTATTTATTGTTATCAAATGCGGCAAATCGAATGTGTGTTTAGAATGCCGACAATCTCTTAGAAGTTGCATTTCTATCGCCACTCGACTACGTTGAAGCTCAATCAAAAAAGTATGAGGTTAGCAAGAAATAGCTCAATCAATTTTTTTTTCTCTGCCGAGTAGTAAACATGAAAGTTAATACATTAATTAATTTTTAACGATGAATTTAATACGTGAGCTGCATTGATATTAAAATTATTAAACAAAAGAAAAGTCTCTATTTAGAGTTTTCGTAAACGTTATACGAGAGAGATATTTAGCGCAATTTTGGCCACTCGATTCCTCCAGAGTGTACGCCTGAGATCTTCCACGGCGAATGCCGACCGAACTTCATCAGGTCATCCTTTTAAATTTATATAAAAAAGAAAATTGATGCAAAAAGATACGCTTATTTGAAGTAACTTGACTTCTCTCTCCTTCTCTCTCGCTATCTCTTTCTTGTATCATCTCTCTCCAGACATCGCAATTTTTCGTTATATGTATGTATCTTTCCCACTCATTCCCTCTAGTCTTCGATATCTCTCTCTCTCTCTCTCTCGTCCACCCTCTCTCTCTCTCTCTCTCTCTCTCTCTCTCTCTCTCGCTCTCTCGTCCGTTCTCTCTCTCGGTCTCACGTCCGTTCTCTCTCTCTCTCTCTCTCGTCCTCTCGCTCTCTCACTCTCTCTCGTCCGTCCTCTCTCTCTCTCGCTCTCTCTCGTCCGTCCTCTCTCTCTCTCTCGCTCTCTCGCTTTCTCGTCCGTTCTCTCTCTCTCTCTCTCTCGCTCTCTCGTCCGTTCTCTCTCTCTACCTCTCTTTCTGTCTCTCTCTCTCTCTCGCTCTCTCGTCCGTTCTCTCTCTCTACCTCTCTCTCTCTCTCTCTCTCTCTCTCTCTCTCTCTCTCTCTCCAGAAAGATGCAAGCGTCCTTCTCGTGGGACTGGGGTCCTGCCTTTCCGACAGTGGGCATCTGGCTGCCTGCTCGTCTCGTTGCCTTTGATGAAGTCTACCTTCAGCATCTGACGGCGACGGCCACGAGGACGGCAGGTGATTGAAATATACATGTTAAAATTTAATATTTGATAAATAATTTTAATTAGCCTTTCCAATTTTTATTTTAATAATAATTTAACGCCTTCTGAAGAAAAAACCATTAAATATATAAATAGCTTTATTTTGGAAGATGATTTCGAAGTGGAAGTGACTGCTGAGATCCGTCGCGGTCTTTCGTTGCTACCTTCCAAGAAGGTAGAGCTGGTCGTCGCCATTCCAGAGTTGGGCATCAAGGAAAGGACGAAGATTGAATTCACTGACAAGACACAATTTGATATGCAACTTACGCTCAAAGTGCCGCGTAGTCAGGTTATTGATTTTTGAAGCAAAAGAGAATCATTATTGATTTTTCCTTACGAGACATATTAATGTTTATATTCTTAATCAGCTCGTTGATTCTATCAATTGCCTGTACTTTTTGTTAGGTGGAACTGTGGTGGCCAAACGGGTATGGCGTGCAAAAGCTCTATTCGATAGAAGCTAAGCTGCATGCTGGCGATGGTTTGTATCTTCATTCTATAGCACAAAGTGTAGATCTTCTTTGCATCTATCATCTCATTTCTAGGTTTACATGCAGATTCTTACAATGATCAATTTAAGCAATTTTTTAAAACAAAAAAATGAAATTACGATTAAGAGTTCGCCGACTCCAAGGCCGTCAAATTTGGCTTCCGCCACGTGGAGCTCGTCCAGGACTTTGTCGACGAGGAAAAGCATCAAAATGGAAGACACTTCTTCTTCAGTATCAACGACGTTCCCGTCTTTCTCAAGGGTAGGAATGGTTGCAAGAGATGTTCTGACGTTGTTTGATAGTAAGCTTTTTAATCCATTTATGTCTAATAAACAATAGCTGATTGTGAGTGGCTTTATAGTGATAAAGAATTAATTACGAAATAAAAATATTTCAAGCACTCTCGTTTTCTTTACCTGAACTCTTTGAGGCACAAACTGGATTCCGATTCACGCCCTTCCGGCGCAGAATCACTCGGCACGCCTTGAATTCCTGCTCGAGTCCTCGCGCGTTGCTGGTGAATTGGGAGACGAGGAATTTTGTCGTTGTAGTTATTTTCTGTTTTTAATTATTTTTATTTTTATATTTTAATTTCTTTAACATTTCTTGCAGAAATGAACGCGATGCGAGTATGGGGCGGTGGCCGCTACGAATCGGACGAGTTCTATGAGCTGGCCGACCAGAAGGGCATTCTCATCTGGCAGGTCTCCCGTTTTTTTTAAATCTCAATTTTTTATGATGTCATATTTTATTTCACTAATTCTGTTTTTTTACTGCAGGATTTCATGTTCGCATGCAATCTTTATCCGGCCGACCAAGAATTTTTGAATTCCGTCATGGTCGAAGTCAAGCAACAGGTAAGAGATACTCCGGCAATGCGTTCATTTTCTTTCTAAAACATTAGAAAAAAAATGAACGTCCGGAAAGATGAGAATGAAAAATATCAGTCTGTATTGAGGTGAATCGTCTCAAAAGTCACCCGTCCATCTTGCTCTTCGCCGGCAACAACGAGAACGAGTTAGGCCTTCGCGGAGGCTGGTTCTACGCCCAGAACTACTCTAGTAAGTCATTTGTGGTGAAATTAACTTTTGAATCTCCCGCGGAAGTTCAAGAAATAGAGATATGTATGTAACAAGAAAAAGAAGAACTTCCATTTTCGATGAGCAAATGGACAACGACTACAAGCTTCTCTACAAGGACACGATGCTGCCGTTGGTGACGTCACTCGACAAGAGCAGAGAATATCTTCTCTCCAGTCCATCCAACGGCATTGAGACATTCAAGTTAATAATCTATCATCTATTTCTAATCTTGCACTTTTCAGTAACCATAGCAATTGAATTAATTTATCCTAATTAATATATAAAATAATTATACAATTTGACAATGCCGACGAGATTATATTTGGCTCTGGAAAAGAAAAAAAAGATGCTTTTTGTGTCACTCTGACTTCTTCATAATTTCTTCAGAGCAGGAGGCATCTCTCCTGAGCCTGGTTCCTCCCTTTATGGCGACGTCCACTTCTACAACGAATTCATGAACATGTGGAAGGATGCGACGTATCCGACTCCGCGCTGCGCCACCGAATACGGGCTGCAGAGCGTGCCAGCCAGGTGGGCAAGAAAGGAGAGAGTGGGAGAGAGACGATGTAGGAAAGGAGAGAGTGAGAGAGAGAGCGACACCGAGAGAGAGTGAGAGAAAGAATAAGAGAGAGAGAGAGTGAAGAGGGAGTGAAAGAGAGAGAAATCAAGTGAGAGAGAGAGAATGAAATTGAGAGAGAGGGAGAGGGAAAATGAGAGAGAGGTACAGAATTTGAGAGAGAGTTAAAGAGTGAAGTAAAGTAGATCGTACACGACCGAGCAAGAGAAAGAGCGAGGAGGGACACAGAAAGAATTAAAGGAGTTTTCTTGCAGATCGACAATGCTTCGCTCGCTAAATGACAGTGACTTTAACTACTTCTCTCCTTCGATGACTTGGCGGCAGCACCATCCGGGTGGCGAGATGACACTTCTCACCATGATCTTCACTCACTTTCCGGTTTGGATCGAATGGACGGGTGGGCGGAGCTTGTTATAAGTGATTGCCAATTCAGATGCCGAAAGGTTGCGACTCCGAGCGACGCAACGACGGAGCCGCCATTCAAGAGTGCGTAAAGAATGAGAAGGCATTCAGTGACAGATTCGTCTACTTCACGCAGCTGCATCAGGCAATTGCTTACAAGGCAGAGACGGAACATTATCTCAGGTGAGAGAGCGAGAGAGCGAGAGACAGGGTGGGATAAAGAGAGAGAGAGAGAGAGAAAGAGAGAGAGAAAGCGAGAGAGAGAGATAGAAAACGAGAGAGAGGAGAGAAAGCGAGAGAGATAGAACACGAGAGAGATAGAAAACGAGAGAGAGAGAGAAAGCGAGAGAGAGAGATAGAAAACGAGAGAGAGAGAGAGAGAGAGAGAGAGAGAAACGAGAGAGAGAGAGAAAGCGATAGAGAGATAGAAAATGAGAGAGAGAGAAAGCGAGAGAGAGAGAGAGAGAGAGAGAAAAAACGAGAGAGAGAACGAGAGAGAGAGAGAGAGCGAGAAAGCGAGAGAGAGAGAGCGAAAGAGAGAGAGAGTGAGAGAGAGAGAGACTGCTCTTCAGACATCAAGGCCGTCTTCTGGAGGATGGTCGAGGCAACACGATGTGTGCCCTGTACTGGCAGTTGAATGACGTGTGGGCCGCGCCCACGTGGAGCACCATCGACTTCGAGCTCAGGTAGCCATCAATTCATTCAGTTTGTCGGGACAACGACCCTTCAAGTGCCATTCGCAAAAATAAACAAAATATATATATCATTAAACGTATTACATGAAGCAGTAATTTACACACGTTTGCCTAATAATATGGGCATAAGCACGAGCAGAGCTCCTATATACCCTTATTGTCAAAAACGAAGTATTTTCCAAACAAGAAAAACAGCATAAATAAAATAAAATGTAGATGGAAGCCCGCGCACTACGAAGTGAAGCGGTTCTTCTCGCCAACAATTGTCTCAATCGTTAGTTGTCATCGTCATAATGTACTGAACAAGTGAACCGTCAATACTAGACAATATTGTTGACTTGCACGTATACAAAGTGTC
The DNA here is from genome assembly GCA_945643635.1 of Allodiplogaster sudhausi. Classification (NCBI taxonomy): domain Eukaryota; kingdom Metazoa; phylum Nematoda; class Chromadorea; order Rhabditida; family Diplogasteridae; genus Allodiplogaster; species Allodiplogaster sudhausi. Next base: position 559,035 of record CALZFC010000005.1, read on the forward strand.
CCTTTCATCTGCAGTACTTGGATGGAAACAACAACCTCGAGGCGTTCGTCGTCAACAGTCGAGCGAGTAATCTGACGAAAGTCAAGATCGAGGTTCTTCTTTATTTTGGGGACTAATACAATTGGATTACTGTTGCTTATTATTGATAACAAAAATTATTAATATAAAAAAGTAAAAAAAAAGAAATGTCGCTTGAGATCTTGACTCTCGCGTGGACGAATGGGTTCATGCCCGTGGACTCGATTCCGCTCGAAATCGACGTTCCCGCTCACACTTCCGTCAGGCTGGACATTAGCGAATTAAACAGGTTTTTTTTACATTTTATTTTAAAAACATTTCGTCATTTAGCAATGCAAACATGCTTTTCTTTTTCTTCTCCTTGTTTTATTAAGCAAATTTCGCATTTTTAGCCGAAATATGGCGCTGAACACCAGCCTTGAAGACTTTGTCTTCCAAGGCAAGCTGTTGCTGCAGGACGGCACCACCTATGAAACGACCGCTCTGCCGGATAAGCTATATCATGTCGGATAAGTTTTGCCCCTTTTTGGATTCAATAATAAATATTTTCTTTAATACATTTTAATAGTTTTATTATACAAGCCGTATTAAAGGTTGATCTCGCCGAAACGGGAACTGTTAAAATCGACAGTATCACAAGAGTCTCAATCGATCAATTCAAGGTAAGTTTCTCATTTAAAGTTTGGAACGCTTGAAGTGATCATGTACATTGTTATTGTTGCTCCGAACAAAAGAAAGGTTGACATCTATGACAGATAAGCATAACTGCATCAGCGATCGCTCCATTCGTATGGCTGGATGTAGTGAGGTGAGCGAGATCTTCTCTGCTATTTCAGCCTAATTATAGAATACCCGAGAATAATTAGAAGCAGTTCGAACTTAATGTGGGTTGCTTCTAGCCTAAACATGTTTTTCTCCACTCTTGGTAGACACCATCAAACCTCTCTTCCAGACCACTCGCCCCTCCGTTCTACTTCTCTGACAATGCCTTTACGATGACATCCAAACGTCGTGAGTTGCTTCTCCAATTCTCGGCCCCAATCCATGACGAACTCACTGCATCGGATGTTTCTGTGTGCGCGCTCAAGGATTGCTATGTCTGATTAATCTGCCTAAGCGAAACATTAATACTTGTGAGAATATCAAAAGATACATATATCGCCTGAAAAGAAAAGCTTGAGCAATTGTTTGTCATCTACGGTTCAACCATCGATTCGGCAGGTCGTTAGCCATGACAACTGTTTGTCTTAATAATTCGTCTTTACATACATAAAGGCTTTAAATCAAGTCAGATTTTGTATAGCTACATGCAAATTGTATCCGTCAATTGTTTCTTCGTACAATACATTTCAAACCTTCGCTCACAAGCTTTATTTTGCTGCACTATTCGTTAACGAGAGCAGGAATAAAGACAATGAAAGAAAGAAAAAAACAAAGTATGAGAAGAAACACTTGCGTTGACAGTGAAAGGCATCTTGGAAGCTAGTTCGAAAACATCACAATCCAGGTAGAGAGAACAAATATACAACAACAAAATATCTTCTTATTAAAGATAAATTGACAGGTCTTGTCACTCATTTCGAATCGTAAGATATAGAAAAACTAAAAGCAGAGCTCTGGTCCACTATCCAAAATATATAAATCATTTTCTAGAACCATTCTGAATACAAGATCTGTGAACTCATCCTTTTTTAGTACCGCTTTGCAGCCAAACTCGCAAGAGATATGATGAACAGAGCATAATGGGTCACAAAATTCGCGTCCTGTTTGCAGTTACCAATGGAGAAGAAATAGAGCGGCAGAGTAGTTCTGACAATGAGAAGTGAGAGAGGAACAACTTCATACGGCAATGATAGAGACTTGCGGCAACCACTCATGAGGAGGTGGAGGAGAGACAACCGAGCACCTAGATAATCTACTTGGGCACAAGACAATGGTGCTAGTGAGAAAGTGGAGTTATAGCCTTGAGAGTGGGGCTCACATCAATGTATGGGTTGGAATACAGAAGTTCATGGCTCTAGACTAGTTTCACTAGCTTGCAGAGAAAACAATGGAAACCGCAAAACTGTCATGTGCACATGAAAATCGATATACACCGTACGTGATTTAAAACAAGAAAAGAAACATTTTGAAAAGAGAAGAAGAAGAAGAAGAAACACTCGGCTTTTGTCGACTATTTCTCGTACTCAGGGAAAATATGGCGCCCACAATATATCCGCACGTTTCGTTTAGATAAAAAAAAGAACTGTAAAAAACTTGAACCTGTACTAATATATTGGGCGGATATTTAATGTATAAATAATGTACAGTAGCATCACAACGCAAAAACCACAACAACTCTTCTCGAGAGAGATGTGAGCTGAGTTGGGGAGAGAACGGGTGGGCACCGTAACCATAAATCAAATGAAATAGGCCGTGATATAGGCAACAAGCAACATCTGCAGGGAGTGTACGGTAAGTAAGCAAATATTGATGTTGAATTAGTTGTGACAATCAGAAGATGATCTTGGCAAGCACAAAACCTCCATCAATCACACTGCAGATGAAACTCTTTGGTCAAAGATGAATTAATTATAAGATGCGGAAAGAAAGAAAAAGCTGCTTCTCTTCTAGATTGCGCATGCCGGGAACGGACAGAAAGCCTGTGATGAACTCTTAAGGCTGCACCTCTAACAACAGGATGAGACTGATTAAGACGGAACAGCAAGAAGACATAATCGTTAGACAATCAAACTGGTAAGGAAAAGAAAGGAACTACATTTGAAACGAGAATTGTTGGAAGAAATAAGAAAAGACATAAGATAAGGATCATACTCAGAAGAATGCCCTATTTATAGACAATGATCGCGTAAAACTCTTCTTAAACGGAAAATATGCGCGAGCTTAAACTAGATAGAAAAACGAAGAAAGGGGATAAGCGCTCAGGTTTCGAGAGAAAATGAAATGTTTCTCGTTTTTTCCTTCTTCTGAAGCCTTGAATGATCAAATTGAAGATGACATAAAGGTGGGAGGATTTCGTCGAGTTGCTAGAATGTCCTTGTCCAAGGTTTCAGACCTGATGGAGCAAGTAGACAACCAGTTCGTATGTTCCCATCGTTATCGCCGTATTCGGAACCGTGCGCATCAACTGTGAAGAGGGAGGTATTCTTTCTTAGGTATAAAAGGATAAGAAAATTAATGCCAATCAGAAACAAATAAATAAAAGGATACAAAGAAACTAAAATATGGAATTAATGAAAATTTCTACAGGCACGATTTTTTATATACTAATAAGTGACGCTTATAATTTGGAACAGTTTTACAAGGTAATATTAAATGAGTTCATGAAATGGTTTAAACCATAAAACCTTGCGTACCTGGACAGAAAGACCGCGGTACATGGCATGTCCACCCTCCTTGTACAGTTGATAGAGAGTACGGAAGAAACCACGATTATTAGAGCCCTCTTCGCGCAGACGGGTCCGGACCACTTCTGAAATGAAATGCAGTTAGATTTCGTATTCATCTTACTTGCATCTTTGAAGCTACTGTAGTTTTTGAAGAACGATTTTACCGGAAGCTAAACTAGAAAAATAAAGAGAAAAAAAGTTGAAATTCTTGAGGTGATAACAAGCGATGTTCAAGGCAGTAAACAGATAATGTTTTCTATAAAACTGAAAAAGAGAAAGAGAAACAGTTATATTAATAACCATTTCATAGTAGGGCTAGAGTTTATACTAACCGTGCGGATACGCTGCTACGCAGGCAACAAACTTGGCGGTTCCTCCTGCGACCATGAAGTTCAAGAAGTCCATCTTGCGCCTGTCCTCTGCAATTGAAAGAATCCTTGACTTCACCAATCTCAATCAATATTTATCCTTCTGGCATCTAGCCAACTCACGTTTTCCATATAATCAATCCTCCATTGATATTCTTTCTTCCCAAAGCAAAACTTTGCGAGTATAAAGTTTAGCTAATCATAAGGTAAGATTACTTTGACTCTTGTAGGTTTAGTATCCGGATAATCTATGCCTAAGATTTTTGTTTCACTGAACATTTCTTCGGGTGGACGAAAAGTATTAATTCTCGTCAAAATAACAGCTTGACCGAAACAGTGCAACCCTTAATCAAAGAACAAGAAGAAGATGCTGACCGTCACTGCCGCCCGAGGCGGAGAGAAGGAGTCGCCGGAGGTGTTCGTAGAGGACGAACTGGATCACCGTCTCGGAGATGCCCGCGTACGACGCAGTCACTCCCTAAGAAATAAAATTAGTAATACATAAATAAAAAAGACATTTTATTTAATATTCTTTAAATTAATCACTTTATCTTTCCATGGCAACATGAAAGAACAACATCCAGATTATCAGAAAAGATCTGCATTCATTTCATTATGGATTCCGCAATTCCATTCCACAAAATATCGAGAGAGAGAAAACTCCTAATTAAGGAATAAATAATAACAATAATAATAATAGTAATAATTCTTATTATTATTATTAACCCAGACTTACTCTATAGAATCCCTTGATGCCTTCCCTCTGGTAGACCCTCCGCACCATAGCCGAGATGCTCATGTGAGTGCCCTGGTTCAGCTGTAGCCGAGTCTTCACCAACCAGATCGGATTCACTGCACTCGCGCTCACAAAACCTGAAATTGAATATTTTTAAATTCAAACAAAACGACAACCAGTCAATATCTAATTCATTAATGCGGTGCTCCTATTACTGCTTCGCTGTTTATTTAATTAAATTAGCTTAACTTTATCCTCTACTTCTTTGCCAAGTACTCCAGGCTTTGATAATAGGACATTACCCATTTGATACCTTCCAATACATTTTCCGTAGTTCCACATTCTTCTTCAGTTTCAATTTCCAGCTCATTGTCATCATTGGGGCTATTTTTACTCTTCGTTTCTTAAAAGATGTCAGTCTGATAGTGAGAACAAAATTTCCCATCTTCTCCCACTCCGTTCTACTTGATAATCATCATTCTAAACTTATCATAGACGGACTTTTTGCTTGCAAATGGTGAAGAAATGGAAGAGGAGAGAGAAAAAGAACAGAAGAGAGAAAGAGGGAGAAGTCAAAGCGACGGAGAGTGAGAGAGAGAGAGAGATAGAGATAGAGATAGAGATAGAGAGAGAGAGAGAGAGGAGGAAGGGAGATCAAAACCGAGACTGCACGAAAGAAGGAGAGAGTGATAGAGAGAGCGAAGGAAGGAGAGAGTGAGAGGAACACCAGGAGAGGTGGAGAGAGGATGAGAGAGAGAGAGAGAGAAGCAAGAAGACCGTCTAAAGAACACGTCCATGTGGCGACCACGTGGCCCAGACCGAGCAACCTCTTCTTGCACCATTGCACACTATTCCATACACTCAGGGACTCTGTTTATTCCTCTGCTTCTCTAGTACTCTCTCGACTTCTCTAAACGGTGTCCTCCTCTCTCTCTCTTTATCATTCCTCCTGCCTTCTCTCTCTCTCTCTCTCTTGCCCCTCACCTAAACCCTTGGTCGGATTCCGTCAAAGACCGCGTGACACTGACCCCAGGAGATGGCAACAAGAGGAAGGCACGGATGGTTGGGCGAGAGAGAGAGAGAGAGAGAGAGAGAGAGAGAGAGAAAGAGAGAAACGAGAGAGAGAGAGAAAGAGAGAAACGAGAGAGAGAGAGAGAGAGAGAGACGAGAGAGAGAGAGAGAGAGAGAGAAACGAGAGAGAGAGAGAGAGAGAGAGAGAGAGAATTAGGGATAAAAGGCAAGAGTGGGATTGGCCCACAAAACATTGGAGGAAAGCCAGTTCCAATGCTGTCATAGAGGTGGAAAAACAGCAGAATTCCTGGAGAGATCAGGAATGCCGATCAGATTAAGATTACACTTAACCATATATTCCACCATGGCTACTCGTTGGTAAAAGACCAACCTGGCCTATTAAATGGCACAGCTATGGTTCAAAAATAAGTTGCCTTGAAAGCAAATAAGCTCTCGTGATGTCTATATTTTCAAACGATATTTTTCAGGGTTACAGACGAAGAAAAGGTGAAAGAAGCAGGCAGAGAGAGAGAGAGAGAGAGAGAGAGAGGAGAGAGAGAGAGCTGGCAGAGATATTTCCACTGAATGGTCGCTCACAGTTAGAAGTAGGCAAATACACGTGACTCTCGCAATGATCACGAGGCTATTGAAGAGCCAGAAATGGTGTAATGGCCAATTCGGTGGAAGAATCAAAGACATGGATTCTCAAATGAAAGAGAGAGAGAGAGAGAGAGAGAGAGAGAGAGAGAGAGAACGGTTACGGAGAATAAAAAGTTAAAGAATCAGCTGATGATGTGTTGCTATACTCAAAATGAGGACATTTATAGAACCAGCTACTTACTCTCTTCTACTCTTTCCCTAATCTTGCCACGTCATGACATCAAGCTATTCTGTTACAGCCCTTCCTATCTATGCAGCTACAACAACTTGCGCATATCTATTTATTTTTTTGATTCGAGGTTTGTTTCTTTTTTAAACAAATAAATATATAATTAATAAATAAATAAAAAAATATATATATATACATAAAAGAATATTTTTATAAAACACAATAATCAAAACCTGCTGATGCAGCGGAGAGCATGTGAATGAGCGCGCTGTTCGGCAAGAAGTAATCCGTATCATTCCAGAATCGCTTAGAGGACGAGTACGTGTAGAAGTAGACGGCCCTTAACATATTTCTTTCATTTACAGCTAACTAAATTATTGTCACTTTTTTGCTTAAAAATTATTGTGCATTCATAAAAATGTCCCTAAATATTTATAAGCGTGATTAAAATACTTCTTTCACTCATAGGCATCAATTTCTTTATTACCACTCATCATCGAGCTAAAGTATTTATGGTACAAATTTTATTTATATGCTACAACTTTTTTTCATATCACTCATAAAGCTTAAACATTTATGGGAGGATCTTTATGCATATACTATATTTTTAAGTGAAAAGAACGAGTCCGCCTTGCTTTCTTCTCCATTCGTGCATTAAATCAGTTTCTTTTCATTTTTATATTTCGAAAGAACACTAAAACTTCAAAGCAATTACTTTCGTCTAAAAGATCAACTGAAAGTGGCTTCATAAACGTTTATTACACAACGTTCCAGTTTCCTGAACCCTCCTGATAATTGTATGGCCATTGTTTGCCCAAATCACCCTTCCATCTCCTCTACGTCACAACTTTCGCTATCGGATCAGCATATCTTTGTACTCTTTTCGTGGAGTGATTAGGTTTTTTTCAGGGTGTGCAACTTGAGTTCCATGCCTTGCAAATAGCTTGGTGAAATTATACAAGGAGATAACAAGTCAAGAGAGAGACAGAGAGAGAGAGAGACAGAGAGAGAGAGAGAGAGAGAGACGCGGATAGAGAGATAGAGAGCGGGAGAGAGTAAAGGAGAGTGAAGGAGAGAGAGAGAGAGAGAGAGAGAGTAAGTAAAGGAGAGAGAGAGAGATAGACTGAGAGAGTGAGACAGAAAGAAAGAGCGAGATGAGGAAAGAATGTCATGCTCTGCAGCTTATCTGTCCGTGCGGTGTCAGCGAAAGGTCTATTTCTCTGGCGCGCTATCTCCTTATCTCGATATCTTTCTCTCCGCTCACTTTCGTTTCCTATCTCTCTCTCTCTCTCTCTATCTCTCTCTCTCGCCTCTTTCAGTCTTACAACGCGTGCCTAAGCAGTAGCACGTGACTAAGAGCATCACCAAAACCACCCACGGAAGAGGACACGAACACCGAGTGGAGCTGAGCAGCTGAGAACATTGAAAGGAACAAGGAAAGAGAGAGATTTTGAAGTGGTAAAGAAAGAGAAAAGGAAATGAAGCAAGATCCAAGATCACCACATTTCGTTGCAAACTCTACCATGTGATCAAAGTGTTGCAAAAATTGAAGCTGATTAATAGGATCAAAGCAAGTATCGCATTAGAGCACCCGAAACCAGCATGGGCCTTTAAACTAGACCCTACCTTTTTAGCCCAGCTTATACAGCAGTTTGTCATGCAATGGCTCATCTAACAATTTAACGAATTTAAAAAGATAACTAATCGATACTCGTATTTGTCGTATTTGGTAGGAGAAAGGAAGAGGGGGGGAACGGCTGAAAGGAAAAGTTCCACCAACTTGGCCGGAGCAACGCCGATGAGATTCGGAACGAGCCCCTTGTACAACGCGGCGAAGCCCTCGTTCTTCACGATATTCCTGAAGCACTTTCTCTGTCGAAATTACTTCTTTTTAACTGCTTTTTTAACCTGAATAATGTGTTAAACAAAACAAATGAATTCAGAAGTTAAACAGTCGAATCTGTCAACGTTTATTTTTTTCATATTCTTACTGATCATCCTACTCTCTTGGGCAGTTGATAGTTTTGGATTTGCTCGTTTTGTAATTGTAAACAGTTAGACCAGTGGATACTGACGTGAAGTGTTTGAGGACCGTCCATCTCAAGAGCCTCCTTTGCTGTTGCTCATTCTGCTGCTGGCCGGCGACGGAACGGAAGAAGGCGAAGCTCGTTGTTGTCGTGCATACTAAAGTCATTTTTCATTTTATTAATTCGCCAAAAAAAAGAATTACTCATGAATATCATAGGTTGAAAGCTTTGAGACCTAGTACCATAGGTTGAACGGTTATTAGACATTTAAACCGCCCTGCTATACAACACGCTCCAAAAGGATTAACATAACAATAAAAAAGTTAAAGAAGCCTTTCTTACTCTTTTTTGCAGTTTCTGATCATTCTCTAATCCTGAACCCCGGCACCTCTCCAATCTTAAATCTCTGGCGAATCTCCGAACTATTTGACAATTTAATTTTTTCAGGATGTTTTTAATAAAAAAATATACACCCCCACAACAACTTTAGTAGTTGAGAATCTCGTGGTCAGCGTGGTCCAGCTCCTTATCAATCAAGCATTCAAACATGTCTTTCCTAACAAGAAGACACTGATAATAATGAAGGACCATGTGACCGATACGAGGGAACTCATTCATCTGTCATTTCAATTCCACAACAGGGTACAGTCTATTCTCATATAGCATACAGTTTTTTTTTCTTTTAAATAAGTATGCAAGAAAATTAAATGGCAACGCCTAATTTAATTTAAAAATAATTATAAAAAGCAAATAAAAATATAACCTGGTCTTGGAGTGGCCATTTGTTGAAGGGTGGTATTGGCTAAGATGTGCTTGTAGGGAGAGGAGCGAGCGGGAGTCCCGGAAGATGTCGATGAGCTAGAAAGGGGTGACGACTTCGTGCTATTACTGCCTCCTGACGAAGTGGAGGGGCAACCAGCTGAAATACTGTATGATTAAGCATGTATAGGGGATTACGGTATGAATAAGCAACTGATTAAATGGTTATCATGGATTACCGTATCGATCAAATGCGGCAAGTTCGTTTGCCATAAAGTGAAGTACTCTTGATTAGTTCAGCTATTTTTGCAAATGGAACGGAAAAGGGAAATTGTGAGAGGGACCTCTAAATCAGTATAGGGCCGAAAAGGTTTGTGGGGTAAAACATTACGTGAAGTTCTAGTAAAACAGAAAAAAAATTGCTAGTATCCAAAATAGGAGAAGAATATCTGAAAGTTTCACAAAAACCAACAGTGGCATGCCCATAATTAATGGGAAATGCGGTTTTACATTATTACTTTAATGATTCCCTATAATTGACAGAAGTGGATTGTACCTTCTCCATGCGCGACTCCCCTCGTGGACTGCATCCTCGTCTTGACGACCTCGAGTGGGCAAGTCAGAGCTGTCCCTGCGGTGCCTCCCACGGCTCCACCAACAAAGTGGATCACCGCCTCGCGGTCAGTCATTTCTTATCTGGAAACAAAGTATTCTTATTATGCTTCTTTTCTTAACAATTATTTTACAAAGTTCACTAGCAAAATATCATTAAAAATAACAGCCCAAATAGTACCAATCACAAATCATACTCGCGATTAGAATACGGAAGAAATGAGCTTGTTTTGTTTAAGTTTTCTACGATTACGTAAGCAAAAAAAAAATTCGATAAAATCCAAACATTAAATCCATGCGAGTTCACCTCTAGGACCAATATGAGCCAGCCTAACAACTCAGCAGTTTAATCATGAAGTGAAGGTGATAGGAACGACTAGTAGGTTAATGGTTAGAGATTCGATGCAAGGGGCGGGGAAGAGAAAGAAAGAAAGACAGCGAGGGAAAAGGGCTCGGGAGACAGAGAAATCTGTTGCCGGTCACGTGGACAGCGCTTGCGTTGGTTGGTTCGGAAATGATGAGATGGTCTATAGAGGAGACGGAGCAGAGGTCGACATTCCCAGAGGGATTTGCCAGGAGGAACTGAGACTACGAAATTAAACGGCACTCTGGCGAATTCATTAAGTGAAAATGAACATGTGGAGTGACAAGAGAGGAAGAGGTGAGTGAACAGAGAGAGAGAGAGAGAGAGAGAGAGAGAGAGGGGGGGATGGAGGGAGAGAGAGAGATTGAGAGAAGGAGAGGAGAGAGAGCGAGAGAGAGAGAGAGAGAGAGAGAGAGAGAGAGAGTAAAGAAGTGAGCACGGGTTATGCCGCTACAGCAGCAATTCACAGATGGGAAACAGTCAAATAAGAGAGGGCGGAAAAGAGGAGAGAAAAGGACAAGATTGAGGAAGCGAAACAGTTAGGGGAGTCAGCGAGGAAAGAGAGAAAGGTAGAGATAGAGAGAAAGAGAGAGAGAAAGTGAGAGAGAGAGAGATAGAGAGAAAGTGAGAGAGGGGCAAGGAGCAGACAGGGCTGCACAAAAGTGTAGCAGACTACTGCTGCCACTGCGATGTTCAAGCACAGAGAACGATCACTACTTCACGACCCGAGAACTTTCTATTCGTTCCACGCTCTTTGAAATCTACTCTGAACTCATAAAGCAGAAATATTCGCATGGTGGAATAAATGATAAAACAAAGTGTATCCATCATTAGATCAGCTTAGACAAGGGCAAAAAAAAATTCTCTGTCAACAATTCGTATATAGAAAGAAGAAAGAGTAGGAAGGAACAAACATTCTTCCCTCGGCTTACACTGCGTGTTCAAATCCATAGATCAGTCGGGAGAGAGAGAGGAAGAGACGAGAAAGAAAAAGAGCGAGAGAGAGAGAAACGAGGATCATGAAATGGTGATCCGTTCGGAATTGCTACTGAATGAATAGAGTTCGAAAAGGGATGAGCAAAAGAAAATAAAATGCATCAAGAATGCGAAGAGGTAGGAACGGTGAATGGGTGAGAGAACGGAATATATAAAGAAAAGAGTAAGAAAGAGAGCAGAAGCAAAGCCAGACTAAAACACAAATTGTAATGCTGAAGTTAGGTAAAACTAGAAACGCTGCTTTCCGAGCAGAAATACTTTAAATAGCGCTTGAGAAAAAAGTTGCAACGAGTCAGAAAGAAGAACAAGCTTACAATCCTGGAAAAAAAGAGTAATTAAGGCCTCAATTCATAGCTAGAAAATCTTTTTAAAAAAATTACCAATAACATAATCCAGCGAGAGAGAAAAGTCATAATACTCGATAAAGAAATTAAGCAACAAGTACTTATTACAAGCTTGACTATGAGTAACTAAAGCGAAAATTAAGCAATATTCCTTCAAAGTTAAAATATTTTCTTTTTAATATCTGGAAAAATATTTCAATTAAATCAAAATAGGTGATACCGTTTTTTCGCAATCAATGGACAGGAGATCTTTAAAAACGAGTCTCGGCAATGATAAAACAACACTATATTTTAATACGTGACAAAACAAATTTCGGTAGAAATACCTAATAGTACCCTAATTGCAATCATGAAACGAAACGCAAACATAGGAAAGGGAGAAAATTTTAGAGATGGAGAGGACAGAACAGAGTGTAACGGTCAAATGGATACAACGTTGTAGCTTGGGAAAGGGTGGACGGAGGGTTGGAAAGTGAAATGAGATAAGGAAGATACGGGGAGAATAGGAAAGGAGAAGTGGTCGGTTAGAGATGGAGTAGTGGAGAGAGGGGCAGGAAAAGGAGCGAAAGATTGAAAGAGTGATGGAGAACGAGAGAGAGAGAGAGAGAGAGAGACAGAGAGAGAGACAGAGACAGAAAAAAGAGAGAATGTGCAAAGTACGAACGGCGGAACTTCCATCACTAATATTGCAATGGCCGCTGCAGGCTGCAGGAGAGCAGCAGAGGGATGGTTGGTTGGGAGGATGGCGAACAACAAGGTGGGCTAGAGAGAGAGAGATGAGGAGAGCGAAAGACAGAGAGAGAGAGAGAGAGAGAGAGAGAGAGAGAGGAGGGAGGGAGAGAGGGAGAGATAGAGAGAGAAGGTGAAGGATAGATAGTAGTGGGAGAATCAATGGGACACTTTGGGAGGACAAAGCGAGAGATGAAAAGAAACGCTACGAGTCAGCATGCTTAAAAAAGGAGAAAAGGAGAAAAAGACGCACATTATGAGAGTTACGAAGGAAGGCCCCGGCCTGGCTGGTGGCGTAAACTCGTTAAACAATCAGTGACAAAGAAAGCAGGTTGTAATTGTTATTCGTGTTGATTAAAGCGAGTGAGAATGAAAATCTGATGGCGAATTCTAAGATGGACACGAATGTAATTTACAACCGGTGCTGTCGTATTCAGGAGCATGTGTAACTACTCCCTGATCTAAAAGTGCAGGAAGAATTTGAACTGAATGCTGAAATCAGGACAAGATCGACAAGGACACCCAGATATTGTCTGAGAATAGTCTTGATGTTATTCCTGATGTAGCAGCTACTAAAAAAAACAGAGAAACGGACGGGAAAAGTACAGTTAGAATTTGAGGGGGGAATGCACTTTCATCATCGATTCCTCTGATGAAAATGCGGGGAGAAAAACGGGAAGGTGCATGATTCCGAGAGCAGCAAGAAGGACAACAACAATGAATTCCTTCTTTTCTAAGAGCAATATAAGACGTTGCAGTCGTTTCGAACATTCTTCTGTTCAGTGTTAATAGGGTCAGTGGCAACCGAAACAAATCACAGCGAAAACTCTGCTCCGTTTACAGTTTTCACTCTTCGCGCTTCTTCCAGACCCAAAGATAAGTGCCGGTTAAACGACCGCCATCGAAAGGGATTTGGCAGGATGAAGTCTACACGTTTATCGCGTGGCCAAAAAAGAGAATCTGGGAAAACATGCAATGGCCAACCGCGGCAACGATGGAGGATAAGGGCGGATTAAAGCGGGCGGTCAAAGATTACTCCCCAGACGACAAGCACAAAGAACTACCCAAGAGAAAGCAGCTTTTACAAATAAACGAGAGAACAGCACAACGGAACTCGTTCACGTGTTGACATTCACTTAAGAAAAACCACTTGAAAGTATTCACAGAAACGAAGAAAGCAACTATTTCCGCCAGACAGCGCCTCCTCCGTTTTCAAAATATAAACCAAAAACGCGCAAAGAGAATTATTTGCGCCATGTGCACATAATGGCGTTGTTTGGGAATAATTTAAATGAGGATTCTCAAGCATTGAGTGGTTCATATGAATAGTTTTTTTTCTATTATGTTCAATCATGATTTTCATTTTACCTGACGATGTTAAGAACTGAATTATACAGAATGTTGAAAGATTGGAGTCTGACAACAAAGTAGAAGTCGAGAGAGACAGAGAAAGTAGAAAGATAAAGAGAGAGAGAAGCCAAGAGAGACATCGCGAGAGAGAGGGGGGGGGGAGAGAAAGAGAGAGGGAGAGAGAGACCAAGTGAGAGAGAGAGAGCTAGAGAGAGACCGTGAAAGGGAGACTGAGAGAGAGATTGACCGAGAGAGAGAGAGAGACCGAGAGAGAGAGAAAGAGAGAGAGAGAGAGAGAGAGAGAGAGAGAGAGAGACCGAGAGAGAGAGAGAAAGAGAGAGAGAGAGAGAGAGAGAGACCGAGAAAGAGAGAGAGAGAGATAGAGAGAGAGGGACATAGAGAGAGAGAGACCGAGAGAGAGAGACCGAGAGAGAGAGAGAGACCGAGAGAGAGAGACCGAGAGAGAGGGAGAGGGAGAGAGGGAGAGGGAGAGAGAGAGGGAGAGAGAGAGAGAGAGAGTCTCGGAAATGTAATGGTATGGCTTCTCGTCGTCATAGCACCGTCTCACATTAGACTGGTCCTTGGAACGGTGCATTACATGCGCATAAAACAGATGTGGAAGAAGCCTTTATTCATGGTATTTTTCTTCCCAGAGGTTGATTTCGTCTATTATGACCGAAAAGAGACCTCCCAGAATTATCTTCATTTATCATTCTCAAATTATCCGAAGGCAGAAATGCAAATCAAAAGAACCTCAAATTAAAAGTACCATGGCACTTGGGCAAGAAAGGTTACAAAAATGGTATTCAATTTTGGATTAAACAAAATCGAACATCATCTCGCAACGAGAAGTCGTTTTTCCTCCTCATTTCACTCATCTCAACTTTCGCTGGAAGGTTGGTTCTTTCGTGCCTCTAAATAACTTTCCCACTTCACATTTCTCCTTGCAATTAAATGTCAAGAATCATTAAGAATGTCTGGAATCGCGATGTTTGGAAAAATAAACAGTTTCTGTTTGAGCAGAAGGAATGACTTCTCCTGCGATGCACCCACGAATCGAAGAAGAAGCGTCCAGCGGCCGCGGAGGGCGCCCCAAGTTCCTGGCGGCTCCGGCCAATTCCGGAAAGGCGGGAGGCCAGTTGGCCAACTCCAGCAAGTCATCGAAGTCGAACAAGTCGACCAAGTCTTCGATGTCTACGAAGTCTAGGAAATCGGAAGGCCATCAAGCGTGGAGCTCGGAGGGTCATTTGCAAAAGTCCAATTGCAACATCCTCACGAAAAAAAAAAGATTTTTTCGAAACACTATCTTACCAGGATATTTTCAATGAATCCTGACTCATTTGTGTTTCTCCTTCAAATATAATGTATTAAACATGCGACTACTGTACAAACTTGTAACTCGGCTATCAATGTAAAATATGTATTTACATTGTTGTATGGTTGAGGACGGGATGAAGACTCTGGGGGAGAGAAGAAGAGGGCTGAGATGGCCAAGCCCGAATCGGTCCTGATCCCCTGCAAGGGAGAGGGTCATCGGGTCGATCTCAACAAGTTCAGCGCCCTCTCCGATGTCATCAAGAAGGTCGCAGATCCTTCGCTACACTACGCATATAAAAAGGATACATTTAATTATTTTAGGATTGATCAAAATATTTATATTATTTCGGATGACATATACGTTACTTATCATACTTGAAATATGAAAGTGAGAACTTATCAAACAAAAATAATGATTTGAATATTTATTTCAGGAGCGAGAAATGTACAAGCTGGGGAAGATGGTTATGGACCATTTCGAGAAGGAAACGGTCGAGATCCTGGCCGGCTACATTGACAACAACAACGTAAGTTCTCTCTCTCTCAATCTCTCTCTCTCTCTCTCTCTCTCTCTCTCTCTTTCTCTCTTTCATGCTCTCTTCCTACTTAGCCATTTCAGCGGCAGACGAACATTTCATTCTGCACCCTATTGGAGCTGCTGAAGGTCGCGAATGGGCTGGCCATGCCTGGTCTGCAGAAGCAGCTTGAGGCGGTCAGCAATATTACAGCCTCACTAGAATGGCACTTTAAGATGTCTCCTTCTTTGCAGTATTTGCTGGAGGTGGTCGACGCGGCTCGGGTCGAGCAGCTCATTCAGGCAAGTTAATACAAAGATTTGCATTAGACACAACATACACCTCTAGTCCCCTAACATCTCTCTAATTCTAGTGTCTTCTGGTCCTCAGCCTGACAACGGTGTCCGTGCACACCGAATCGCACATCCTCACCAAGGCAGCCGCGCGATTAGTCGACATTGCGACGGCACCCGATTTCCAGGTACATATTTCTCTTCTTTATTACATCTGCTACAAATGCGTCTCCGTCTCAGACTATTCCCTTCCGCTCTCTCTCCACTCTGCTCGGCCGCTGTGATCTGGCCGTCCAGAATGAGCTCGTCCTGGTCGACATTACTCTTCTCTGGCTCGCTGGTCGTCCATTCTATCATTCACCTACATAGATTACAGTAACCGACGATTCGCTTCAGGACAGCCCCCTTCGACGTCGTACACGACGGGCGCCTTCGCCTTCGTGCGCAGCCACCTCCTGCACGCGGCCGAGAAGGAGGCCATCCTTGGACGCGCCGTGGCTCTTGGCTTCACTGCCGAGGCTAGTCTTCCTATCACTTATCGACACGGAATATAAGAAATGCGAATTACAGAACACGGCGGTGGTGGTGCGTGAGTTGGAGAGCGGGCATGGCTCGCGAGTCTGCACGGGCCACGCGGTCGGTCCTCGCTGCGGCTCCGAAACGCCTTGCCCCACTCCACTCCTGTCCTCATGCCAATGTTGGTCATTCCCTGCCTCGACCCCCCCCCCCCCTTGGACACTTCGAAACTCCCCTTTCAGGTCTGACATGAGCCGTGCAAGCGGATCCTCTACAAGAATGACGCCGGCAAGAGTGGAGATGTGAAAGGCGAGAGGAGAGAAGGAGAGGGATCTGTTCACTCTTTGTTTTCTCTTTCAGTGTATGGCCCGTCCAGTCGCCACTCGAAGGACAACCTCAGCCAGTCGAAGAGCAGCAAGGTATTACTTTTTAGTTACCTAATTGTAAAGAAATCAATATTTAAAAATATATTTTCTTATTTTCTTTTCGTATTTTGCATTTATTGCAGAGTTCCTCGAAGGCCTCCTCGATGTCCCCCTCTGCTTCGAACAAGTCAAAGGCGGCCTCTACGATAGATTACAGTAACCGAAAAAAAAGCGGCAATGCAGACGCTTCTCTCCACTTCATCATTCCCGTGTCTCTATACAATTTATATTCTTCCAAAGGGCCACACATGGAGGAGCCTTTTTTCTCATTCTTCTTCAATCAATACTCGATTTAAATTTTTTGAGTTCCTCTCTAGAGGTATCTTAATAAATGAGTGAATTTCCTGGTTGAAGGGATGGTCGGAACAGTCTTCACCGTTCTTCTCTTCTGCGTCTCTCTCGTTGTCGTCTCTTCTCAGTGCGTCGATAACAACTCGAAGTAAGTTTTGGAAACGATAGTTTTAAAAATTATTGCAAAACGTTCCTAATGAACTAAACAAGAAGGAAAATTTTTAAGCTGTGCTTTCTGGAATGCCAACGGCTTCTGCAGGAACCCGTCTTATACACAGCAACAAAAGGTTCATTTTATGTCTATTTCTGTTCATTATTAACGCTAACAATTAACTGAAATTGTCTTCATTAGAACCGAACTCGCTTTATCACGCTATTTTTGTGCATACATCTATCGTGATAATGAAGTGATCAAAATGAGTGTGCAGTGTAGTTGAATCCAAACTGGCTGAGATGGCAGCTTCCCCGTTCAGACTGCCCTTTGCTGTGCGACGTGCGCTGCGACTCCAGCCACTGCTGCCACGCCCGATCCCACTTCATGTGCTGACTTCTTTCCGAGGTGGCCAACAATTCAATGATCTACACTCAATAAGTAGTCCATAGATCAAAGACAATATAATTCTTTTTCTGTATGGCTTTTTCTCACAATCTCCACAGAACACTTCGTCGACTTGAATGAATTGCCCACTCTTCCAGATGCGCCATCTACGCGGCTGGCGGCTTCTGCCAGAACGCCATCTATGACTCTGTCAAGAGGTACTACTGCGGCAAGACTTGCGGAGAAAGGCAGAGAAGTTAACTTCAATAACAGTGTCTTGTTATTACAATAAAACATCACAACTCTGACTTAAACTGTCGACTCAACTATTTTGACCTCGCAAGGTGGTTTATGATACGAACCGGTTGTGGGTTTTGATGCTTTAAAAAAAGCTAATTTTAAATGAAGATTATGAGGTTTGCTTGTAACAATGCAGAAATGGCTAACCATAAGCGAAACGAATAGCGACGCGCAGAGAGAGTTGACTGACTAGAATTTCTCCCTGCTTATATATTTGAGTGGAGTGGAGGGGACAATCGCTTCTTGACACGACGAAGCTAACGGCAGAAAACAAATCGGAAGAATGGGAAAAGGAATATTTTCATTCTTTCTGAGAAACATTCAATCGTTGCATACGCTGGCCACTTGATATTATTTCAGCTATTTGTGCCGACTGACTGCCACGTTAGCCATTCTAAATTTCTTTTATTTGCTTAAAAAATATTCAACATGATGAATGAGGTATCTACTTTTATGTTCAAATTGGTCAATGTACTGATGACACTCGTATTAATTGCTACCAAGGGGGCTAGAATGCGAGACTGTTTTGATGAATTGGCACCGTCTCCAGCAGGGGCTTTCAGCTAGCCAAACAAGGGAAGTGAGAGAATCTCGCGTGAATCATGCTTGGGTGCACGAGCACCCACCTAAATTTAAACGCGTGTTCTTATTCGTAACATCCCAAAAAGCTTGAAAAGAAAGCTAAAATTGTGCGAAAAGTTCAAATGAAACTGATATGCAGAATAGAGGATTTCATTTTCTACCCAGTACTTCTTTCTTGCTTCACCTCGGGTCTTTCAATCATCTCCTCATCAATGTGATATAAGAACAAGGCATCGTGCAGAACGCGTGTTTATGAGATTTGGAGAAAGGGGGAGAGAAGCGAGAGTGGGGACGGAGGGATGAGGTGAGGGGAGGGTTCTCCTGGCTACTTCGGCGCGAAGTAGGCAGATGTGGCTCCTCCTCCGCCGCCGCCGCTGCCGACGGCGAAGTAGGCGGACTGGCCGGGGATGGCCTTGGCCCCTCCGCCAACGCCGCAGCCGCCTCTCGCGCCGCCGCCGCCGACGCCAAAGTACGCGGACTGTGCGCCGCCGCCACCGCCTGAAGAAGAAGCACAGTAAACAATGTGAGTTTCAATCCCGAATGGACGTGGAGAGAGTGAATTACACACCCCCGCCAACTCCGAAGTAGGCCGAGGTCGCACCGCCGCCTCCGCCGCCGCCGGAGGGAGCAATAGGGGGAGGAGCGAATCCGCCACCAGCGCCGCCCACCGCGGTCATCGTCGAGGTTCCTGAATGTATTCGAATTTTGTGAAGTTTCTTACGGACCAATCAAGCCACGCGCACGAAAATGTAGAACTTCAATTAAAGAAATACCCTTGGGGGCTCCGCCGACTGCGGTCATCGTGGAGGCTCCGCCTCCCATGGGAGCGCCACCCACAGCCGTCATCGTGGAAGCTCCGCCTCCCATGGGTGCTCCGCCCACCGCCGTCATCGTGGAAGCTCCGCCTCCCATGGGAGCGCCGCCCACCGCCGTCATCGTGGAAGCTAAAATAATTAATTTACTTACTATTTTACTTTTGTAAAATTATTTGCGATCACAAAAGTGGTCTCTTCGATTTTCTGGCAATATCGCATTCACCTCCGCCGCCAAGAGGAGCGCCGCCCACCGCCGTCATCGTGGAAGCACCGCCTCCCATGGGAGCTCCGCCCACTGCGGTCATCGTGGATGCTCCGCGGGGAACGCCAACAGCCGTCATAGTGGAAGCTCCGCCAGCGCCAAGTGCGGGGGCAGGAGGGAGAGGTGCTGGAGAAGCGCCGCCGCTGCCGCCAACAGCGAAGTACGCCGACTGGGCGCCTCCGCCGCCGCCGCCAACTCCAAAGTAGCATGAGGCTCCTGACAATATCGATAACTTTATTTAAAAAATTTTAAATACTAAAATGTTTGCATAATTGATAAAAAGATAGGTAACGGAGCCAACCATCCTGTAAAATTGAAACAAATTGTAATTGAGGTCAAGGAAATATACTCTATCTGAAGAAGTTAAATTCGAAAAGTCAGTTCATTTCGTCCTGTTAAAGTGGCGCGTGAATTATAAGAACACAATATTATGATGATCTAATGGGAAGAGGCCCATGTGAAAAGGCAAAAAGTCATGTAAAGTACACACAATCAAAAAAATATTGTTAACCGGCACTTTATTTGAAAACTGATTACATAATTAGATTCAGAATCGTTAGGCGAATCTTCTCATCTAATGAACATGCGTGATAAGGTCTGATTTATCGATTTCCGTTATTAATGATACTATCTCTACTTTTATTATTTGGGATGTGGGTAGAGACAAAATAATGGTGCAGGAGAAATTTCATTGAAAAATATAAGAAATGAAATTTTTTATAAGCAAAAACTGATAACTTCTTATCAAATGATGAGAAATTATCGATTTTTTATCAGTAGCATCCGTTCTCTATAAGCAAACTAATGTACCAGTTAAAATATTTTAGAATGTCCTAGGAAAATAGTTATTAACAAGGATGCATTTGGATGCGTCCGATGCGTCCGACGCACCAAGATCCTTGGTACCAAGATCCTGGGCGGGACTGTACATATGTCTGCATATTTCTATGTTCGATTCCGATGTTATGACTTGAATATCGTATCATCTCAATCCAGTTTAACGGCTGGAACTATTGTGATGCATGTCGTGAATGCAAATAATTCGTATCTTGATAACAATGTGATTGCTTTTTGTTATGATCTCCCAAGGTCACACTGGGATCAGATAATCTTAACTAAGAATCACGTTAGTCTGATGATGACAATTGATTGCGACGTAGTGAGACATTATTTATGGCGTTGTGTTGGTTTATTTATTTAGCAATTGAAATTTTGAAATTATGAATATTTAGATGCGAGATTGTACATGAAAAAGTAGAAGAAGAGTGATTTTAAGTTTTCTTGGATTGAAATACAAGAACTAACCACATTATAGTCAAGCACTTAAAGGGACAAACATCCTTCGTGTTACAAAACATTTGTGATGAGTTTGACAATCTGTTCCTCTCTCCACATTCCGCTCTTCCCTACATTACTTCTTGGCACGGCGAGACGAAGCGAACAGCAGCAAAACCGGAAAAATGAGAAAAGAAGAAATATTTCCATTCTTTCAGAGGAGATTTCAATCGTGGCATATGCTGGCTGCTTCATATTATTTCAGCACTTGGTGCCGATATCAATTTCGTTTGTTTACTATGAAATGCCTAAAATAAAGCTTTCGTTACCTTTATTTTCGAGTCAAACGAGTTTTCGGCTTTTATATTAAAATTTTGTCAATGTCGATCGAGCTTTATTAATAATTGCCAACGGATTAAACCGGGATGACTACTTCGATGACTTGGCAGCCTTGTCCAACGATAGCCTTCAGCTAGTCAAACACGGGAGTGATAGAATCTCGGGTGAATCATGCTCGGGTGCACGAGCACCCCATAATAATAAAAACGATAAAAATAAAATAAAAATACATTATTTGTTGCGCACTCCCACGCATCCTATAAAAAAATAAAACTGCATATTTCCATGTTCGATTGTGATGTCTGTGACTTGATCATCGTGTCATCTCAATACAGTTTAATGGCTGGCACTATTGTGATGAATGCTATGCGTGTTAGGAGTGCAATGACTTGTATGTTTGATAAAAATGTATCTCTCAAGGTCATGCTGAGATCACCGCGGGGTTAAGGTGATCTTTCCAAGCATAAAGTTTGTCTCGAGATGACAATTGAATCGTCACAGTGTAGTGAGAGCAGAATTTGTCGTCGCTTGGATTTGAACTATAGCTTATGATTTTTCAATTAATCTTCTTTACGAGATGTAAAAAGCTAGAATAAAAAAACGTCACGATGACATTAAATTGGAGTTGTAAGAGTTCCCGTTCCTCATTATGTTCTTCTCAAAATTTCAAACTGATTAAGGCTGACTAATTTCCTGCGTTTTCCAACTGCTGTATATGTACATTCAAACATCGGATTCATTGAACTGATTAGACGAACATACTTGAACACATAACAAGAACAATGCTAAATTGCTACGTTTCAGCAGACGCAATAAACCATGGGAATCATGGTGTTGAAAGTGGTTAACGTTGTTTGGCTAGCGTAAAAAAGCTGGTGAAATTCCCCTAATGTAAATGTATCGTCCCAGACTGCATTTTGCACAGTCTGGTATTGAAAGCGTGTATATCTTGTGGTTTTCCTGCCAGCCATTTATCTAAATAAAATGAATAATTGAATACTATGTAATTGCTTGAATGACAATGTCTATGGACAAAGGAGAAGCGTCGACATTGTGCTGATGTGAACTCTGCATCCTATAATCGCCTGGCTTTTGTCACCTGCTTCACCGTTAGCTTATAGTTTTGCTAATCTGGGAGTGGTCGTATTTTCTTCTTCCTTCCGGACTATGATTCCTTAAATCGGCACAAGCACTGCCGGATGGTCCATGAGAGATCACTCCCCCAATCGAAGATATCAAGACAATCTATGGTCAGCAGCGTTATTAGCTCATCATCACTGTGTATTATCTTTCTGTCTCTCTTATTCCTCTCTCCTGTGGTCTTCTTTTCATGTTTGCCTACGCTCCAAAAATAACACGGAAAAGGAAGACAACGACGTGGAATTACTACGTGCTAACCATGATATCATCAAAGAGAAAACGAGAGAGAGAGAGAGAAATCGAGAGAGAAAGCGAGAGAGTGAGAGAGAGAGAGAAACTCTTACCGAGTATTGTAAACTGCTCTATAGAAGGTGTGGTGGATCTTGATGCCACTCCGTCTCGGCTGTGCATCCAAAGAAAGAGTTCTAAGCCAGCCAAACGCCTCTCTCTGCTCTGCCTCCTACACAATAGCCTCCGGAACATCACAAACACCTGCACACATCCTGGCGTCATTTTCAATCTCTCTTCATTCCCTCCTCCTCTCTCAGTCCCGCGCTCTCAGTCTCACTCTCTTTCTACCCCTCTCTCTCTCTCTCTCTCTCTCTAATCATTCATATCGCAAGCCGTCTGACACTCCCATATTGCTCACTATGAATAATCTCGCTCTTTCAAAACCGTTCACTGCTGCATATTTTTCCGTATAAGCGGCAATCATTCTCTCTATTCCTATTTCTCTCTCTCTCTCTCTCTCTCTCTCTCTCTTTCTCTCTCTTTCCGCCCTCTCTCTCTCCCTCATTCTCGCTCGCTCACTCTATCCCTATCTTACTCGTCGTCCACCATCTGCCGTAGCCCACGCTGCTTGCACAACTGCAGTGATGGCATCGCAAGGATGACTAGCCTCGGACGGCGTGACCCGGGGCGGGAAGCGTGAAGAAGAAGACAGGAAGGGGCAGGGTGGTGGACGGGGATGGTGTGGCTCCGTATAAAAGGAGCCGCTTCCTCATCCTTGCCACGCTTCGGCGCCAACATCCATAGTAAAGGACAGGGTAAGGAAAGATAGAGAGATGCGTACCGACTGCTTACTCTTCTTCCTCTCTGCCACGTTTGCACTGGCGAGGTATTTTTTCAACAGACTATTTTTTCTTATTTGTTATATTTTATATCTTTATTTCATTTCATATAGTAGGTGAAATCAGTTGTTTAATAGTATTCTGCTTAAGTTGCAAAAAGAAAAAAAGAAAAATTTTTGTATAACAAATGCAATATTTATCTCGGTTTTGCCTTTAAAGGAGCGCCGAACTGGAGACGGAAGTCCGCTCTGCGCTCAATCAGGCGGTCAAGAATGTCAAGGCAGGCAACGAAGGCGCCAAGGAACTCGGTACGCTTATTGCCTCGAGCTTGTCACAAGAGTAATTATCAGTAAGGTTCTAGCAGAAGTGTGGTGACGCCCAACCAAACGAGACATCAAATCATAATTGCCTTCGATGGAGCCAAGCTATGATTTACGGTTCCTCTGTCATTTACTGTAATCATCACTGATTTATTAAAAAAGATCATGGTTGATGGCAAACGATTCCATGTTGCTCGCTTACGCCTACGCAAACGATACTGTCTCTTTGCCTCTCTTTACTCTCTCTCTCTCTCTCTTTCTCTCTTCACTCTTATCCTTCTCTTTCTCTGCCTTCTGCTGCATTTAGTTTCTGTCGGTCTCGCGTCAAGCTGATCGTTAACTTTTTTGATGCCACGAAGCATTAGCGGGCTTCCGTGGGGGAAAACAAGCCAGGTGGCTGAGTAAGGACTATTGGAGACTAGAGTAGAGTCGATGAATACTTCGGATATGGCAGTAATTGCCATTTATTTATTAAATTTTACCATTTACATATGTGTCTGCTTTCTTTAAAAAAAAGAATTCAATATATTTAAGGCCCCTCGGAACAAGGCGGCCAGTCGCAGAAGGCGAGCGAGGACGCGATGCGCGTGCAGCACTTTGGAGACGTCCTCGAAGAAGCCACTCGGCTCCTCATCGCGCAACACGGAGCCGCCATCGTCGTCCGTGCACAGAAGGAGGTTCGCAAAACCCGTCGAATGTAGGGCGCAATTAACGGGGTTCCGCGGACAGGTTCTCGATTTACTGTTATCGAATTCATGAGCAAAGAAAAAGAAATGCCAAATACATTTGTTTAGATAAAAGGAATAACAGCGTTACAAGCAAAAGCGGGAAAACAGGTTGAATTGTTTTGAGAATCAAAGCCACATCTCTATGAATATTTACGCTGACAAAATTTAGCATTAGTTAACAACTGCACAAAGGATTCCGAGTAACAGCATGTTCAACACGTGTCATTTCAGCTAAACTATTTGTTTTGCATGTGAAATGACAAGCATAAACACTCGCAAAAAATCGGGATAACATTTCGCTTCTGCACCACTACCAACAACTTGCATAAGCTGGATTTTTTTTTTACTGCAAACCAGTTGGTAAACCAAAAATGAAATATAACTTTTCTCTTTGCAATTTCAGCTGAACGTAACTGCCCTCTTGGCTGAGCTGGCTGGTGATATTCTCCCAGCAAGTGACGTGGAGGCCCACCCACGCAACAAGAGATACGATAGCGGTGAACACTGATATTCCATATTTCTCTTTCTCCCCCTATGTATTCCTCTCAGCTTCTATCTCCATCTACATCACCGTCCTCTCGCTTTCTCTATCTCTCACTCTCTCCTTCTCTCTCTCCCTGTCTCTCTCTCTCTCTCTCTCTCGCTTTCTCTCCTTCTCTCTCAAGTCTGCTCTCTCTCTCTCTCTCGCTCTTTCTCTTCAACTCGATCCATTATTCTTCATATTCGTATGCACATACATAGTATGTACATAAGTATTTATTCAAGTATTTATGCGCACATATTTCTATGTAGGCATTCTGGAAAATATGTATGTAAACACACAAATCACCAAATGCCAAAGTAGTATTTAGCTTGAAAAAGATTTTTCAGGAAGGGATTTATTATTTCGTTTGTTTTGCATATTCCGCTGTAAATAAAAAAAAGCTTGTGAGTCTCTTGCTTGCAAACAAAAAGATGGTAATTCCATTTAATATTGATTCCGCCTCCTCCAGGAAATGAAGACGATCCGCTCTCAACGAAATGCATCGATCGACGGCCCGTCAGAGAAATGTACGAGCTTTTCCCTCGTTATTTTGTAATTTGTCACTCACTTGGTTATCATTTTATTATTCAATTAATAAGACACATGGTTTTTGCGACTATCACAAATTCGCTTTCAAGGAATAACTTTCTTTCTTTTTTTATTTCAACTAAGTAAAATCCATATTTCTTTCCATTTTTAATTCGTTGAAAACATTTTTGTAGCAATACGCGCCACTTTTAAACGACGCAACGCCAACTAAAGCGCTGATGTTTAAGTGTCCGATGATATTTTTCGCGCGCAACTTATTATAGACTTCATATTTTCTACAAAATGAAAAAATGGCACTAAATGAAAAATAGGTGAATATAGGGGCGGTAGCCACGGACATCCGCGACGGGGAAAAGGCAAAGGAAAGGGACGGCGTGTTAAGTGGACTGTGTGAGTTTGGGCCAGTTGCTCGTGCAAGTTCTTGGACGCTTCGCTCTATACCTTTCTGCAAGTCGCGTCACGCATCAGCCAGATCTACTTCTCATTTCTATTCACTTGCATGCAACTCATCTTTCAACTCAGCGCCTTCATTTTTGTCTCTGTTGCTGTCTTTGCATGCGAATACGTGTTTCCATGATTTTCTTACTGCATCGCTTGGAATGGTGTAAAGAGGAATACATCTTATGTATTGATGTGAAATTGCTTGGAATGGACTTTTAACCAAGGCAGAAAAGTGTGGCCCATTTTCAAGTCTTACATTATTTCAGCTACCCTTATCGTACCATCTCCGGTTTTGGCAATGTTCCAAAGAATCCTCTCGTCGGCTCAACTCTCTACACGCTCCGTCGCTTTATGGCGTCCACCAAATATGACGACGGTAAATAGCAATTGTGCTATTATGTGTTGGCGATTTAATAGAAGGACTATCAGCAAAAACAGATAAGGGAGTGTTTTTGCTAATTCTTTCATTTTAATTGTATGAGAATAAAGATACATATGTAAGTTATCAACAAAACGATTATCAGGAAAAAGAGAGAACTTTAGCCAGTATTAAGGTCTCGGCGCTATCCGCGAGAAGTCAGTGGCCGGCGGGCTCCTCCCTTCGACTCGTCTCGTCTCGAACAATGTTCACGCGGAGGTACATTAAGACTTCTCCGAGTTTCCTTGAGGCCTTCTTTTCCCAAATCATTCAAATATATGAAATGCACGTGAAAGTTGCTTCTGAAGCTCTTGTCTTCTAGGCCAAAGTGCCCGTCTACGATGCCAAGTTCTCGCAGCTGCACATGCAACTCGGCCAGTTCGCTGCGCATGACGTCATCCGAATGCCATCCGCCGTCGGTGAGCATTGCGTGAATCGACTCGCTCGTTGACGAATAAAGATAGTAGAAGAAGCAATTCTTTTTTTTTAGAATTCATGAACACATACTCTCATCTTATGCGGAGAATTGCGAAGGAAAAACAGTCATGTTTCACAGGCAAGAACAACGTGGCGCTTGACTGCAACGCGTGTTCTTCGTCGTCAACTTCCAAGAACTGCGCACCGATTGCGGTTTTTCTTCTTTTTTTTATTTTCTTTTCTTCTTTTTTTTAAATGGTTTTATATGCCTTCAATTTTCCAAAGCTATTTCAAAATCCGATACGGTAGTTAAAAAAAAGAATGATAATTGAGGTCCCTGACGGCGACGGCTACTTCCCGTCGCGAGACTCGAGCGGGAATGCGCAATGCATTCGCTTTACGAGAATCATCAACGGACAGAGGCACTTTGGAGAGAGAGCACAGATCAATCAGGTTGGAGAGAGTAATTATAGGAAGTGAAGGAGAGAAAGAGAGAGAGAGAGAGAGAGAGAGAGAGAGAAAAGAGAGATAGATATAGAAGGTGAGAGTGGGATAGGGAGATGAAAAGAAGGTGAGAGAATGAGAATAAGTGTGAGAATTTCTTTTCGGTAGAAATCTTGTTCAATCTTATATTTTCCTCTCCCTCTCTCTCTCTCTCTCTCTCTCTCTTGTCTCTCTTTCATTCCTCGCTCATCTGCTCCACCTTCCTCTTCCCCTTTCAGAACACTCACTTCCTCGACCTGTCCACTCTCTATGGCTCGACCGACTGCGAGTCTCGTGCCATCCGCTCCTTCCGCAACGGCATGATGGCCACTTACACCAACCGGAACTTCTATCTCCCTCCTCAAGCTCCGAATGTGCGTTCTCGCTGATCGAATCAGCTAGCAGGACGTATTTAATCGTAGATAAAAATTCATTATCGGTGATGAAATTATGATAGCAAGAGTTCTCAATGAATGCTTAAATATAAAAATAAAATAAAAGAAGCTATTTTAGCGCCTTTTAGAAACACTTTGTTTATACACGTTTTATTAAAATAACTCTCGGAAATACATGATGAATCTGTATTTGAAGGACACGAACTGCATGTCGACATCGCTCGGCTATCCGTGTTTCCTGGCTGGCGACTTCCGCAGTACGCTTCATCCCGGCCTCCCGCCAGTTCACACCATCTTTGTCCGGTCAGCCGACACTTTCTACGATCACAAACATCTCATCTGAACGACCTCTTTGATCACAGCACTTTACGATACTCGAATAGAACACAGAAGAATCACACACTCATTCAGGCTGCACAACAACTTTGCCAGCAAGATTGCGGAGATGCGGCCGTGGTGGACTGAAGAGGACATCTACCAGGCATGCTTTCTTGCCTCATCTTTTTGCAAACTTCTAGTCATTTTTTGAATCGACAATGTTTACAACTTTTCTAAGAACAATAAATAAAAAATTGCAGGAGACTCGCCGATTCCTGGTGGCCATCTGGCAGAAGATCATCTACACGGAGTATCTGCCGACGATCATCGGAGAGAAGAAGCTGGACGAGTACAAACTCAGGCCGAGCGGGCTGTCGAGTGCGTTGGGAGTTACTAACAATAAGAAACGAGTGAACCGAATATTATAATTATGGAGCATTCAAACGATCTATGTATATATCTGTATTTGGATAAATCGATAATTCAGATCTCTTCAACGAAGCCGTGAATCCGTCAGTGTCGGGAGAATTCGGCGCGGCCGCCTTCCGTTTCGGTCACTCACAGGCTCGCGACAACTTTGCGAGGACGGATCAGAACAATCGGTTGCGTCTCTTTAATGGCTAATTTATTTATTGATCTACGTTTTATCATTTCATCGACTACTTATTGATTAGTAATCGATAAACTAGTATATTTCTTTCTTTCTTTTTCTAGAACCACGGCCTCGCCAATTGGCATCGGCGACAACGTCTTCTACTCCGATCGTTTCTACGAGCGCCCGTCGACTGTCTTCGAAGTCGCGCACGGTAGCGTTTTATTTATTTACTTATTTAAAAAAAAATCAATGTGATTTAGCGCCCATTACATCGTTCTTTGTCTGATGCAACCGTCACATTAAATCATTGAACACACAATGAAGTGCGAATCCTCGCTTTCACCAACAGGCATGATGTTCGCGCAAGCGATGGCCGTCGACCGCCAATTCTCCTTCCCAATCCGGCATCAGCTCTTCGAGACGCGCAACAAGAAGGCCTCAGGTGTCGACCTCGTCGCTGTCAACATCCAGAGGGGACGCGACCTCGGCCTCCATCCATACAATGACGTCAGGCGAGTGGACTAGTAGAATGACAAGTTTCTCCGCCACTTCAGTTGTTGTTGCACTTTTCAACTATATTCTTTATTGATTTATTTGATTCTATATTCTCCCTCACTCTGCTAGTCTTTGGAAATGAAGTGAAAGATTTTCTAATTCAGAGAGCGAATCGGCTTGCGCCGCGCCAACTCCTTCGATGACCTCAAGAAGGACATGGCCGCGGAGAATGTCGAGCTGCTGAAGAAGGCCAGTTTCGACTTGCTTTGAGAGATAAGAGAACAGAGCGAGAGAGAGAGAGAGAGAGAGTGAGAGCGAGGGTCAGAGAGATGGAGAATATAATATTTTTTCAGACGTACAAATCTGTCGAAGACATTGACCTCTACACCGGTCTCCTGCTCGAGAACGTTGTAGATAAGACGGCTATTGTGAGTTATGATGACATAATACTTTTCTGAAGGAAAATTTGAAGGCACAAAATATAATCTCCCAATTTTTATATTAGAAAAATTTTCTATTTTAATGAGCAGATTCCTTGGCGAGATATTAATTTGAGCTTGGGCCTGTCGGCTCTACAATCATTGCCGAGCAATTTGCATCTTGGAAGAGGGGAGACCGTTTCTTCTACGAAAACGCAAGAGTGTCAGGCGGACTCAACTCTGGTATGTCATGACAATCATGATATTTCTCATGTATATTTCAATATATTTATCTAAATCGATAAGCGAGGTTATATTACTCATAATTAGAAGATAAATGAATTCCAGATGAATACGAGGCAATCCGCAACTACACACTGGCTCAACTTCTCTGTGAAACGGTCACTGAGACCGACTCCATTCCGAAGAATCCCTTCGTCGTTGGGTGAGTATTTCGCGTTGTAAAATGAAATTATGCTGGTCTTGCCTTACGAAAGAATTTAGTGAACAATCCAACAGTAAGAAATATTAAAAGGTCGAAGGAACTGATTGGAAACTCTCACAGACCTGATATCACTATGACTACCT
This sequence comes from Allodiplogaster sudhausi, assembly GCA_945643635.1. NCBI lineage: Eukaryota > Metazoa > Nematoda > Chromadorea > Rhabditida > Diplogasteridae > Allodiplogaster > Allodiplogaster sudhausi. Next base: position 588,934 of record CALZFC010000005.1, read on the forward strand.
CCTGATTCAGTGTGAACAAAAAGAAGGGCTCCGAGTCTCCTCTGCTTCTTTTGTTGAAGGAGACAAAACCCAATCTTGAATTCGCCACTTTTTACCTGATACAAGGGTGGTAGAGTTGTGATTTAGAGAAAATAGTCCGGAAAATTCGAGTCGATTACATACATATGAGTTTCGTGCTCTTTTGATTACTATTTCGCATTTTGCAGATCTCCGAAGGTCGCGTGCAGCTCCTTCGAGGCGTTCCCGCTCGATCGCGTCCTCTCCTCGTTCGGCAGATATGGCAGGAACAATTGGAAGTATTACTAACCGATAAGTTAGACATGTTTATATTGACGGTGATTCATGACAACTTTAACTACTTCTATTTGTCAGCGCCGAGTAAACTTGTACATGGTGTTATCATCATCTTTGTAGAAGTCGCATGAATTCAACTGATTGCAATAAATATTCTTTGCTGGAAATTCTTTTCTAATTCTGCGCATCTTTACAAAATTGGTGAATTTGAAAATGAATTTCAGCCTTGAACAAGTGAGACATTCCGTCGCGTCAGATTTAACCAAATGAAAGTCAGGCGGCGCTAATAACATTTTAGTGAATTGATAAGACCGCAGGTGTTTCCCTTTTCAAATCTTTACAAGATGTGCATAAGGAAATGGCAACTTACTTAGTTTTTTTCATTTAGATTTGTAAGAGACCGCTTAGCCATTTATTTTGTGAGATGAGGATTCTGGCGAAGAAAAGAATTAAACAATCTCGTTAGAGTTAGCGTGGAGCTGAGTACTCGGCAAAGCATAGAACAGCCTTGATGGAAAACAGAAATAGAGAGAAATTGTCTCTGAGAGTTTCAAATGATAAACAAAGTAAAATAAAATAAGAGTTAATTTATACAATGGCTCAGTTCCGGATGGATCCATAGCAGGAGGCGAGTGCGCGCACGTACGCACTGTAGGTCTCCGCGTGGCGTTTGTGGAGGGCCTTGAAGGCTTCTGCTGCCTCCTTCGTAGCCAGATCCTCATCGGGCAGGCAGCTGGAGAGAGAGGGAAATAGACAGGCAGAGAAAGAAAGGTAGAGTGAGAGAAGTACAAATATCTAGGGAGAGGCGGAGTGAAAGAGGGTGACAGGGAGATAGAATAGCAAGAAACGTACATATTATGAACATCGCAGTGGTCGGTGTACTTCTCGCGAAGACTGTTCAGCTCATCCGCAGAGGCATTCAGACAGAGGGGGTGGCTGAAGAGAGGAAGCAGATTGAAGGTAGGGATCGATGAAGGAGAGAGAGGAACCAGAGAGAGAGGGAGAGAGAGAGATCCAGAAGAGAGAGAGAGAGAGAGAGAAAGAGGAAGAGCGCGGAGGTAAAGAGAAATAGAGAGAGAGAGATCGAGAGCGAGAGCAAGTAAGAGAGAGAGCGAGAGATAAAGAAAAAGGAAATGAGAGAGGCATCTCTGACTTCTTTGCTGCCTCCTCCTCATCCGCTTTCTGGTGCTGCTCCCTGTGACGGTGCATACGCGCGGTGCTGTCTTCGTCGATTTCAGCATTGCGGCGGCTGAATTTTTTTGTTTTTTTTTTCTTCAAAAAATATTTCTCAACAAATAATTTTAAAAGGCCTAAAATCTTTGAAGACATGCAGAGCATTTATAAAGCTTAATACATAGCAACATGAACATTATGAAATACATAGCTCTAAAAATATAATACTTACCCTCTGCTCATCTGGCTGCTGCTTTCCTCTTCGTTTCGGTCGCGGAGAGGGAATCCCCTGACCAGCTCCTCATGGAGGCCCTGACCTTCATCACGGCGTCTGACAATGAGAACAAATAATTTGTATTGATTAGACGAGCTCATTGAGACCCCTTGTCTATTTCATTGATAAAGCTGTCGTCCATTCTTTTAGGAAGAAATGAAAAAATCACTTTACTTACATATTAATAAAAGGGAACAAAACATCTTCTCGACAAAACTGGCCTTCTTGAAGCGTTCTGGTTCTCCTTGTTCTTCTCGATCTCTTCCTTGTGTCGATGAAGTCCAATGATCTTCTCCTCGCCGTCCTCATTGGCCAGTCTCTCCTTGTTCCTCTCGATCTCCTCCTTGTGACGGTGAAGACCAATCGGCTTTTCCTCTCCATCTCGACGACTAAAATTTTTTCTTGATATTGTAATCTAAATTAATGTAAAAAAAAGATTCGGCATTTTCAAAATTACGATTTCTGGATTGGGAAAGATTACTGTAAAAGTTAAAGAATTTTTTCGAATGGACAGTAAAATCAAATTTGCTGTTGATAGATAGTCCGTATGAGATATGAACGGACCGCCTCGACTGTTGAGCCTGCCTCTCCTTGTTCCTTTCAATCTCTTCTTTGTGTCTATGAAGTCCAATGATCTTCTCCTCTCCTTCCTCATTGGCCAGTCTATCCATGTTCCTTGCAATGTTCTCCTTATGACGATGAAGACCAATCGGCTTGTCCTCTCCATCACGACGTCTGAATTGAATAATTTAAATGATTTTAGATAGAAGCTGAATTCAGAAAATAAAAGTTTAAAACATCTTCACTAATACACTTAAATTTTAGTGAGCAGACACAAAATTCTTTTTCGTTGTATATAAAAAAAGTAGCCGCGAGAAACCGTCTGGATTGCTGAGCCAGCTTCTCCTTATTCTTCTCGATCTCTTCCTTGTGGCGGTGGAGTCCAATGATCTTCTCCTCTCCCTCCTCGTTAGCTAGCGTTTCCTTGTTCCTCTCAATCTCCTCTTTATGATGATGAAGACCAATCGGCTTGTCCTCTCCATCACGTCGACTAAATATTTTGATTTATATAAAACCCAGCAATACTAAAGAGTAATTTTGACGTAAATAGACCTAATTGTGTTGATAAATATCATTTGAACGACAGATAAATAAATAAGCAGTAAATGTGCATAAAAAGACAAACAAACTTTCGATGTCCATGTCTCCTCTCCTTGTTCCTTTTGTGATCTTCCTTGTGTCGATGGAGTCCGATGAGTTTCTCTTCGCCGTGTTCGCCGTGGTGGTGATCGCGGCGACTGAAGGCATCTTTTATAATATTGTTTCTAGCGTGCCAACGATTTTTTTTTATAATATTGTTTCTCGCGTGCCAACGATTTTCCAAGGGTTTTTTGTCATTGCTTTTTCCTAGCGTACAACGTCTGTTGATCTACTGGCATCTAGCCCAGGAACCCGAGGACCCAAGTCAACTAAATCATATTACTACCAGTATGCAGTATGCCTTGGTTCCGCTCTGAGGTGCTTCTGATCTAGGCCACCATGGTTATGATGCGTAGCTAAGTACCAACCGTCTCGACTGCGCAGCTTGCTTCTCCTTGTTCTTCTCAATCTCTTCCTTGTGTCGATGAAGTCCAATGATGTTCTGCTCTCCCTCCTCATTGGCCAGTCTCTCCTTGTTCCTCTCAATCTCCTCTTTATGACGGTGAAGTCCGATCTGCTTCTCATCTCCGTCTCGGCGGCTAAACCATGGATTTAAAAAAAATGGACCTCATGAAATGCACATGTATCAGCTTCTGAAATTATCAGTGATGAAATATAAATTTACAAAAAAAAAGCATGCGTGCAGAGTTGTTGCAGCATAACAGAACAGTTTTCACTGACCCTCTCGACAGCTTCTCCTTGTTCTTTTCGATCTCCTCCTTGTTTCGATGAAGTCCGATGATCTTCTCCCCTCCGTCCTCTTCAGCCAGTCTCTCCTTGTTCCGCTCGATCTCCTCCTTGTGGCGATGCAGTCCGATTGACTTGTCCTCTCCTTCCCGACGGCTAAATTTCCACGTTCGCCACCGACTCTGATTCCAGAAATTATGCCTTTTTGAAACGCTCTTTTTTCTGATAAATGTTTTCTTGGTACCCTTATAATCTAAACAAAATTAGCAAATTCCCTCTGAATTCCAAGGGGTCGGATCAATACTAGCATAGGTCAGCGTACCGTCTCGACAGCTTCTCCTTGTTCTTTTCGATTTCTTCCTTGTGTCTGTGAAGTCCAATGATCTTCTCGTCTCCATCCTCGTTCGCGAGTCTTTCCTTATTCTTCTCAATCTCTTCCTTATGGCGGTGGAGTCCGATCGGCTTCTCATCACCGTCACGACGGCTAACAAACGTAATAATAATAATTATTATTATTATAAATTATAAATCTTGTTAACACGAACCAATATTCTTTACTCTCTCTTATCCGTTCCATATGAATCAGTCTTAGCAGGTGATTTAAATCTGTGTGTCAATTGGTCTTCTGCAACTCCCGCCAATTCCCAAGCTAAATTCCTATCTGACCTTGCTATTGATCTCGACCTGGTGCAAAGTGTCACTTCTCCCACTCACGCTGGCAACACTATTGATGTAGTCCTCAGCTCGGCCTGTGTCGTTTCGAACTGCGAAGTCACACCTAATTTCTCCACCTCTGACCATGCATCTGTCTCTTTCTCTGTCTCTCTCTCTGCACGTACATTCCTAACTGAACACTACCTTGATTATAAGAAGGCCGACTTTGAAGCGATTAATCAGGCATTGCATGAAACTGACTGGGTTAATCTTTTTATGAATTTTGATGATATAGATGACATGCAAGCAAGATTCTCATCTGTTCTCTGTCATTTAGTACAAATGCACACTCCCATCTCTTGTCGTCGTCTTGCTCGCGATAAATTTCCTAATTACATCCAGTCATTGTTAGACCACAAAGCTGCACTCTTCTCCAAAATTAATTCTGCGCCTGTTCGATTAGAATACATGCGTGTAAATGCTAAACTGTCCAAGCTTATTACTAAATATAATCGAAATTATGCAGCCGCCCTTTTAAAGTCCAAAAAGCGTCTCTATTCATTTGTTGGTTGCAGACTCAAGCGTAAGGCAATAATTGGTTCCCTGCGTGACTCATCTAATAATATATGTCTTGGAAATTTATGTAAAGCTAATGAACTTGGGAAATACTTTTCATCTGTCTTTACTTCTGATGATGGAAATTCGCCCCAGTTTTCCCCACATATCCTAGTGTCTCGCTCTTTTCCCGATCAAGTTATCATGCCGCCCTTAGTTAAAAAGCACCTTCTCAAGCTCAAGCCCTCTCTCTCTGTCACTGCGGACCCCGTCCCCCAAATTGTTTACAAGAAATGCGCGTCATCCCTCGCTCTTCCTCTCAGCTATATTTTTAACTATTCCCTCATTCTAGGCGAGATTCCATCTCGGTGGAAATCGGGCATCGTTGCTCCTATAAATAAGGTACCCTCTCCATCTTCAGTAAATGACTACAGACCAATCACTCTTTCACCCCCCGCTATCAAAGTTTTTGAAAGATGTATCTGTCCTGCTATCCTTCGGTGGTGTAATATGTTTTCTATAATCCCCTCAAGCCAGCACGGGTTTCGCTCTCGCAGGTCTGTAGAATCAAATCTTCTCGAATGTACAACAGAATGGATTAAAGCTGTAGATTCTAGAGCATGCGCAGACATTCTTTACTATGATTTCTGTAAGGCCTTCGACACTGTCAGCCATTCTAAGTTGCTCTTAAAACTCGAGAAATTCGGTTTCTCAGGTAAAATGCTCTCCTGGTTTAGCTCATTCCTAAAAGGACGATCATTTCAGGTTCGAGTTGGCGATGATCTCTCTTCTTCTTTTTAGGCTACTAGTGGTGTTCCGCAAGGAGCAGTTTTATCTCCCATTCTTTTCAACATATACATTTCTGATCTCCCTTCCCTCTTTTCGCATCTTTCTCATGTTAAAAGCGGGTCTTTTGCTGATGACATCAAACTGTTTACTACATTTCAACCGGGTGACCCTCTTCCTCCCACTCAACTTTCACAAGCTTCTGAACTACTTGAGTCCTACTGCTCAAAATGGCAGCTAAGCGTAGCACATAAAAAGTGCAACGTACTCCACTTAGGAAAAAAGAATCCCAAATTCCCATACCAAGTCTCTCACTCTTCTCCTCCAATTCCTTTCTCTGTCTGCACCGCATCCATTCGAGATCTTGGTGTACTTATGGATGGTTCACTTTCTTTCAAGGAACACATTGAAATGTTATGTAGTCGCTCTCTTAACCTTGTTTTCTCTCTTTTTTGAATGTTCTCTTCTAAGTCAGCTGATCTCTATCTTTTCTGCTATAAATGCTATATTTTGCCAATCACTGAATTTAGCTCTATTATTTGGTCACCTCATCAGATTTGTCTTATTAAGAAAGTAGAACAGATTCAGCATGTCTTTACAAGACTATTGTTTCTTAGATGCTCTGATAGGTTTATTTCTTTCAGAGAAATTCCTTCTTATAGTATACGCCTTTCTCTATATGGTTTACTATCTTTGTATCAGCGACGAGTTCACATAGATCTTGTGTACACATATAGACTATTGCATAATTACATTGATATTCCGATTATTAGATTATTTGTATTTAAGCCTACAAATGGCCGTTGCTCTCAATATGCATTTCATCTGCCTCGTACTAAACTATCTGTTGCCGAGCATTCATTCCACGTAAGAGCAGCCTCTTACTACACTAGGATTCCTCTTATTGCAACATCTGCTCGATCTCTCTCTTCCTTTAAAAAGATCATCTCATCTTTGCCTATATTAGACTTGCTCCGAATTAATATTCCAAATCTGTAATCTCTGATTTTATAGCTCTCTATTGCCAACTATCTTATTTGATTACTACAATGCTAATGGTTATAAGCTTCCCCCCAACTCTCCCACTCCACAGCAGCCGTTCTCTCGTCGTCGAATATGTGCTCTCTCTCTCTCTCGCACATGCCACAGGAGCCTTGCCACCTCCATGTTGACCTTGTCCACCCCCACTCCCTCTGGGGCCTTGCCAACCCCATTCCGACGGCGGGACGAGCGGTGCGCTGTCCTTATATCCCTCCCCCTTATCCAGTTTACAATATTCTATCTCTCTCTCTATGATCTTTCTATCGGATCCTTCCAATATCTGCCTTCATTCTTAGTTTCGCATTTCTCGTAAGTCGAGAACATATCTCCAAGTGTTGTCACATTATTATTAATGTATCGAATAAATAAATAAATAAACTAAATTTAAAAGGCAAATTGTCTCATGAAACTTCTGCTGCTAAACAGAGTGACATGATATTTGGAGCGCTTTGTATATTAATTTATTAATTTCTAAAATAGTAACATATAAACTGGAGGATATCTAGAAGCTCTCAGAGAATGAAAAGAACGGACAGTCTCGACTGCGCCTTCTCCTTGTTCTTTTCGATCTCTTCCTTATGTCTATGAAGTCCGATGATCTTCTCGTCTCCTTCCTCGTTCGCGAGTCTTTCCTTGTTCCTCTCGATCTCTTCCTTGTGTCGATGAAGCCCGATCGGCTTCTCTTCCGCTTCTCGTGCAACGCGACTCTTCGCGGCGGAAGCGCGGCAGTTCACGACAGCCTTGAAGAAGCTTGTTTCTAATCGGCAAAAAAACTTTATGTTCGTATTTATAATACCGCAAAAAGTAGTTCGCAAAGATTTGTTAAAGAATTTTTCGAATGAAATTAATATGTAAATAAAGTAAATAAACAGTAATACCTTGGCGTACTCGTCGCTAACAGCGAGGAATTCGTTCCATGCCTTGTCGAGGCCGACGCGAGACTCACACTTACGCTTTACGCCTGTCTAAATTACGGCCCGTGTGAATCAGGCATCCTCGTTTGGGAGGTGTCCAATTTTTGAGACTACGAGTAACGATAGAGTGAGTGAGCTAGGAAAGCGTTAGAGGCTTGGTGAAGGAGGAGAGAGAGAGAGTGAGAGAGAGAGAGAAAGAGAGAGAGAGAGAAAGAGAGCGAGAGAGAGAGAGAGAGGAAGGCGCAGCTTCGACCTTCACCCACGTCCCATATTCGGCGACAAAACTTAGTAGCATTTTGATTACTTTAAAAAATTTTCCTATATTTATACAAAATAAATGAACGATTAATGCATCGCATTTTGTAGGAAAAGACATGGCGTTGACTGAGAGCACCTTGTCAAGGTTGCACTCTTTCTTGATTTCCTTATCTCGCTTCTCCACTCCAAAGCGCAGAATCGTGTCGGCCGGGCACTGTAAAGATGTGCTTTCACAATGCTTTGCAATATTTTCAGTAGGTAATTATTCCGTTATTTTTCCTTTTAATACATGATTGTAAAACTTCTACTTTGTTTATGAATGTTGCAAGAGATTTTCTGCCAAAAAAAAACAACTACAAATTCGTGGGAAACTGTGCCAACTTCGTATACGCGGACTTCCTTCCCCGGAACGTACGCGACAACACAGAATACTGAGAGCAATAAGAGGAGCAATGTCCTCATGCTGAAATATTTCATTTATAAAAATAATTAGTTGAGTACCTGTCCAGAAAATAAGAGCAAAAGAATTCCACCAGAAAAAAAAAGGAAAAAAAGCTTATCACTATTTTATTCTTTAATGTCAAGGGAGTACCACGGGACTCTCTTATCTTTTGGGCGATATTCTAGGTATGGAGAATGAGGGGAAAAACGAAAATGACAGATAGACTTTTAGCTTTTGATGCTGACTGCGGTCTTGACATACTTTATCGATGTTGCAGAGAAAGACTAACTTGTGAATTAAACCTACACTCAAACACATGGATTTACAAAAGGAGAGAAATAGCAACACAGCTGCTTGATTGCTCCAGAGTGGACTAACATAGAGAGCAAGAACGGAACTGATTCTTCTTGTTCGAATAACTATTGGCATCATTCAAGATAGTATATGAGACACAGAGAAAATTCCGGGCAATTCTAACAAGGAAAGTAATAAGTATAGATGTCTCTGCTTGAGGACAAGGAGCACTATTGAGATGATTCACCGTTAAGAAAGAGGAGAAAGAAAAATAGAAACAAAGATCAGCTGTCCATTTTTTTTAGTTATCATATACATATGTATCAAGCTGACACCTCTCACAGGCAAAAGACTACAATAAAAAGGGAGCAAAATTTGTGTTAAAATCTCACGGTTATCGCTTGGTTTCTCGCTATGATTTGTTACTGACTAATGCTACCTTTCCAACTTCTGTTTCCTATTCTGTCTATGTCTCTTCCGTCTCACGCTCTCTCACCTGCTCCCTCACATATGTTCTTGCTGCATTCCCATTCGCATACGCATTATTGCCAGTTTGAGAGTTGACATTAGTAATCGGAGGTGAAATTTTGTAATATGAAATAGAATACTCAAGAACATCAAATATAAAAAAAAGTCAAAGCGAGCGGAAAAGGAAAGAAGCTGTCGGTGCTGCCGATGAAGTGCAGTTTTAGTAGAGGAATCGGGCAAGGCCATAAACTTAGAGAAGGCTCTGATATGAAGCTGGCATGACTCAGGAATCCAAGCAGAACCGATAAGCGAACAGCCGCTCTGAGTAGATGACGAGAGTGTATGGAGAGAGAGTACAGAGAGAAGAGACGGCGGAGAGAGACGCAGACGGCTAGAGTAGTCGGCGAGAGAACGGCAGCTGCTGCCCTAGTTGTTTTCAAGAATCAGCGGCTATTTTCGGGCTCTGCCTAATCTATGGTTAGAGCGAGCGTCGCATCACCTGGCCTGGGCTTCCGGCACCGGAAATGCGAAGCTTCTTCGTCATTCCAAGAATTCAAATACATGGCATAAAAAAGGTAGTGCTTTATCAGTAAAAAAGAGGCACATTTGATAAGAGTGCCAGACAAAACGTGAATTTTTCTTACAAAATGAGGGTAAATCGGAACGTTATGCATGATGCCCTTCTATAATTGCATCGATTTTATGGAATAGAAAAAAGAGGCAGTTTAACTAACATGGTTGTCTCTAATGTGAGGCAATTCGTTGCTCAATGGAAATGAACGTGTAATGCTTCACATTCCTATTCGGTCCTATCACAAGAAACTCGATTATTGAGTTTTTTTAATGAGTAAGCAGCATATTTGCTATGCTAAATAAATAAAATGCGAATAATGAATATGCTGGATTCTGAAGCAAATGTGGATATGCGAAAGGAAAGTGTACCGGACACAGACAACGATTTCGTATAAATTGGTACTCAAAAAAGAATTAGACAGAGAGAGAGAGAGAGAGAGAGAGAGAGGTTATGGAGAAGCTAGAGAGAGAGTGAGAGAGAGAGAGAGTATGAGAGCAAGAGACACAAAGAAGAAACAAGCTCAGGTCGTGAGAGATCCATAGCAAGCGGCCAGCTCTCTAACATAAGCGCTGTAAGTGGCGGCGTGTTGCTTGTGGAGGGAGCGGAAGTCTTCAGCCGCCGCGCCGCTCAAGTCCTCGTCCGGTAGGCAGCTGAATTTTTATTATACTAATAATCAAAAAGAAGAGTTTTCTAATAGAATAACAATAAAGTATTATATTAGATATACATACTTACATAAAGTACCGCTCAGCGGCCATGGGTCTATGCTATAGCGGCTCTAGCGACCGCGTGCCAAAGAGTCCGGGCGAAATTAAGCCCTGTAAAGTTTCAGAATTCGTTATTATTTTCACGTTCAGTGTAAATTTCTGCATCGAATAAGCACAAGAACGATAAGAAATAATGCATATTCATCAAAATAGAAAGTCTTGAAAAATTATTTCATTGAAAAGAATGCACATACACGCACTACGAAGTGAGATTCTCTTGCTCCAATAATTTTTCAAGACTTTCTATTTCGGTGAATATGCATTATTCCTTAACGTTTTTGTGCTTGTTCGATGCAAAAAATTACACTGAGCACGAAAATAATAATGAATTCTGAAAAGAAAGCTATTACAGGGCTTAATTTCGCACGGCCTCTTTGGCACGCGGCCGCTATAGCCGCTATAGCATAGACCCCTGGCCGCTGAGCGGTACTGTATATTAATCCCTCAAAGAAAAACTCAACTACGTTGACTATTTCATTTATGTATGAAGTAATACTGAACAGGCATGCTCCTTTTTCAATATCTCGCCTTACATCTTTTTCATTCTAGCAAACAGACAAAGATTTCAGTTTCTTTAGCAAAAACTAAACAAATTCCCATTAAACAACTGACATGTTCTCGATGCGACAGTGCTCGGAGTATTTCTCCATGAGGCGCGCGATCTCGTCGGTGTCCGCGTCGAGACAAGACGCGTCGCGGCGGAAGCGAGACGCGTCACGGTCGTAGAAGAGAGCGGACTCCGCGTCCACTTCGCGCGAAGCGGCCAGCTATCAATTGATTGTTTTATTATTAAATATTTTAATTTAAGCGTTTGCACGTTGTTTAACGATTTCCGTCTCAGATTATGTTTTATTCTTCCTCTTGCTGCAAAGGAATATTTACCACTAGAAGTGCACATCTTATGCAGAATCTTCATGCTAACAAGTTCAAATCTACAGCGAACCTCTCGCCGACTCCTGGGCGACTCCTCGACAGCCTCGGCGCTCTCAGCCAGGAACGGCAACGGTGCCTCGAGACATGGATTCGTGCCGTCCGTGCGGAATGCGCGGAGCATCTCGCGCGTCGTGCAGCGGTGCGGCCGCCGTTTAGCCAGTGCCCGGCGGCGTCTGCAAATATTTTCTTCTTTTTTTTTTATTACTGTAACTTTATTCAACAAAAATTATTAACCAATAACAAAAGAGTTGAACTTTTATCATTAGGTTCACGATTCTTATTTTATTGAAGCGTCATAGCAAATGTCAACAGTCATCATAAGACTGAAAAGAGGAAGTTCTAAGCAAAGAAAGAAATAGAGACAGAGAGGGAGAACGTGGACGAGAGAGAAAAGTGAAGAGAATAACAAGACGACACACGAACCGCTCGGCCGTCGGCCTTTGGAAGTCTTCTGGTTTCATGTAGTCAGTTGCGTCGATTTCGTAGCGACGGCGTCTTCTAAACCACTGCTACATATTTTCCGAAAATATTCACCATCATAATATATGCTAATAGAAAACCTCTTACTTTTTCTCTTTCCCGCTCTATGTCTTCTCTCTCAGCGTCTATCTCTTCCCAGAGTGGCATACATATTTGTAGATTCCGAAGTAATTTTACTCGTTACAGCGAACATTTTAACAACCAAAATAAACCGTTTTCTGCATGCTGGTCAACTTACAGTGCTCGATGGCCCGTGTGCTGGTCGTGTTCATCATGAAGATGGCGTAAATCGCGACGAACCCTGATTATCAAATCACAATTTTCCCGCCTTTTTTCATTTAAATATTCAATAATTTGTATATTTCACATTTTATATGCCAAGATTGGGTTTATATGACTCGCTAAGGCTGATATTAGTCAGTATTGAACTTTGTAACTTTGTATCTTGCCTGATGAATTAAGGGGTCTAGTCACAATGTCACAACTTTTTGTTCCGCATTCTTGTGATCCTTGAAGTAGTGGCGAAATGCCTTCTTATCATTTCTAAGCTCTTCCACGAATTTCTTCGACACAGAAAATACAAAAAAAGTCGTCTGATCAGACACCACAATTTTGTACTGATAAGCCAATTAAAAAAGTGAGACAACATTCCATCTATGCATCTTCAAAGAAAATTGTCTTTTTTTCCGTTTTAACAATGGGATCACAAATGTTTTAAATAAATGTCCTAATATCTGTGATTTTAAACTTGGAAGCTCAATAAAGGTAAAAGAAAAATCTTTAAATCTATCGCTTGATTCATTGCAGTATTTTGTTTCTGTGTCATTGTAATTTCTCCTTTAGAGCAATTTAGTTTTTCTGCCCACGTAGTACAAGCAAGTGCTACAGATCTTTGTTTTGTTTCAACAACCATTAGTTACAATATCTTCATAAGAAGTGTAACATTGATTAGATAAATAGTGATTTACCAGAAATCCCTAATTCCTTTTCTGATTGCATTTCTGCAGGCAGGGAGCGTAACAACCATTAGTATGTTTAAAATTCAAACTCCAATTCTTTCGTCTTCTTTCTCTTTCTTCTTTTACTCTCCTTGTTTCTCTCTATCTTTCTCTCTAACTCTGACATTCGTGAATTCTTCGCTTCTCCGCCGTCCTCGACTGGCTTCTTCTTCTTCTCTTCTTCCTTCTTCTTGTCCCTCTCCACCGTTTCTCTGCATTCTTTCACGGCCTCAAACAGCTCACATGTGCTCATTTCATTCATTAGCGGCAGAAAAGCAAAAATGATTAAAATTTGAAAGAATTTCCTGAAGCCACACATAAATTAGATAAATATTTAAAAAAAAAGAAGTAAAGATTGAAGAACGCCAGACCTTGGAGTAAAGATCAGAGACATCAACGAACGACTTCCACGCCTTCCCCACTTCATCACGCGATTCGCATTCACGCGTTACGCCATTCTGGAAAATCGTTCTATTGTTCTTTTAAGATTATGCATATGCATATATGAAGTGCGGGTATATCAATAAATTAACATAAATATTTACAAGGATTATTTCAATAAAGAGACGAACGTATTAATGATTTCTGCGAACACATGATATGCAAGATCCTGTGATGCAACCAAAGAGGAGGAAAATTATTTAGCACAAGTAAACATATTTAAGTTGTTTTTAAATTTATATGTAAATAAAAATCTTTTTCTGATGATGATATGAAGAAGCAATGATGAACCTTAACAATACCGCATTCTCGTTTCAACTCCACCGCCCGCTTCTCTACTCCGAAGCGAAGAATCGTGTCGGATGAGCACTTAAACATTTTTAATCTTATTCATAAATTTTTAATCTACAATAAAATAGGAGAAATAAGTGTAAAATAATTACAATAGAAGAAAGCATCGTGCGTACTTGGAAGCCTGCTCCGGTTGGAATTGTTGAGCTCACGAATGTGATGACGACGAGCAGCTCCACCAAACGGAGCATGTCTGCGTTTAGCTAGGAAGTACAAATGTCTCTATATGAATATTTTTGTGCAACAAAGATTACTTTCATTCGAAATAGCAAGGGTCTTCATCAGCAAACCAATGAAAATAGTGTTCGGAATAAGCCATTTAGGATATCGTCCAGACTGCGCTAAGAACTGGGGCAAGAATATGTATATTTTCATGTTGTCCAGACCGCCGAACTACAGTCTGGCGGCTAACGAGAATGGCTAAGCGGCTCGCTGAGCACATGGAGAAGCTTAGATATGCATGTACTTTGATTGCAGAGTACAGAGGGAGAGGGGGAGGGGAGCTTACGACTGAGCTCCAGCCTAGACTAGGAATGGAATGATGCATGGAATCACGTCTCAGACATACCGGCACGCGACACGGAGAAGGCGTCGGCTGACCAGAGCTCTTTTCCTCTTTTTCTTCTCTCTCTCTCTTTCTCTCTCTTTCTCTCTCTCTCTCTCTTTCTCTCTCTCTCTTTCTCTCTCTCTTTCTTTCTCTCTCTCTCTCTCTTTCTCTCTCTCTACCATCCCCACTCTCTCCTTCCTGTCACCTCATTTCTGATAGGCCATTTCATTGAAACGAACTCCTACTACCTGAAGCCTCCCGTCGTCTTTGATAGCGACTTTTTCCTATCCTACTGAAAATCGGACACGCGTACACAACCATGAGTCCGTATGCTTCTCTAATCAAAACAGATAAGCACGCACAAATTCAATTCAGATTGATAAGATTGTTTTCATGTGTGAATGTCCTCTGTTCATTGGTTTAAAAATTCGATGGATGGTTACTTACGAACTGCGATCACCATCTTAGAAGTTTATTTGCATCTCAAGGTCTGCTGACATCTAAATCCTTTTGGAATGCAACGAAGATACCAAAAGCATCATAAGGCTTGTCATGTATTCCGGTCGGCGAACTATAAATTGACACTGGATTCGTCCTCAAAGGAATTAGGCACCCCGAGATAACAGAGAGAGAGAGAGAAAGAGAGAGAGAGAAAGAGAGAGAGGGAGAGAGAGAGAAAGGGAGCAAGGACAGAGAAAGCGAGAGATGACGAGAACTATGGAGAGAGTAACAAATTCCTTGAGCATTAGTCTTCGTCCTTTATCATCCGAAAGGGCTAGATCGGAATGATAATGGAGAGAAAACATTAGCTGAGGAATTAAAGAGAAGTGGGTGGGAAGGTACAAAGTTCTCTGCAGTTGATTATCTCGTGCTTTCTATTTTGCAATATGTATATGGGGGTCAATATTCTTATAAAAGGTGTCAAATTAAAGTAAAGGGTCATCTTTCTGTTTGCTGTATCCATAGTTCGCCACTCTAAATTCTCTCTCTCTCTCTCTCTCCCTCTCTCTCCCTCTCTCTCTCTTTCTCATTGCCTCTTATGTGGACGTCGCCTTTCTCTCTTTCTCTCTTCGCTTACAGGTCATCAACCAGGCGGAGACCGCGGTGGTGCAGGCAGAGCCTCCACTGAGTCTAAGTCTCCAGAACAAGAAGGCCGACGTCCGTCATTCCTAGATTATTGCATAAACGTCATTCGATTAGCCGTATAAATACCATCCATTGTTACTGCTAAAGGTAACATTACTTTTTTAACGGCCTTAAAAACGTTTGGCTGAAAATTGGCGTGTACAGCGTATTTTTCTACAATTTGTGGTTCTTCTTCAAGCCTTGTCAATTGTTTGGTTCGTCTCGAAGAGGAGAAAAACTGAAATCGAAAAACACTACTGTGCTGGCTTTTACATAGATTCAGGAAGTCCAGGCCACAAAACAAAAAGTGACTTATATACTTATACTTTATTTACGGCACCGGAGTGACACGTGGTTGTGACATGCCAGTTACGTGCATATCATAATGAATTTTAAACCTTTTGAAACAACGAAGATATAAATCAGTGCCTTGCATTTCCCCCAAGCCACCCACGGATAATAAATATTTCATGATTTGTTTTCTGGCTGTCAACACATTTCCATTCACTATGCAAGTTAGCATCTATATACGTACATATGTGAATATGTTAGACCATACTGTTTAAGGCCGTAGATTTAGGATTAGCACATTTCATCTGAATGCCGTCTCGATCCTTGTGTATCAAAGTGGGAGAACTAGAAATAAATATGACTAATCATTACAAACAGAGAAATTGGGGTATTCTATTAGAAAGTTTCAATTATTCAATTAATGTCTCAGCTAAAGTCGCATTATCGCCAACAAATTTATCGCTGCTAAATTAATTGCAATTACTAATATGTGATTCCAACTGTTCGAATCGGCTTGCTATTCCTAATGAATGAAATCAGGAAATGCCACGCAGGCAGTTTGAGGAAAAATAGGAAAATAGATAAAGTTATAAGAGGATTAGTTTTTAAAGATAAAATTTTTTTTATAATTTTTGAAGTGGGTAGATATCGTTCCCTGAGTAGACAGAGATTTCAAATCAAGAGTCGAAAATAAAAAAATAAAAAAAAAGTACCAAAGAGATTTATTTCATTGGACCTATTGATCTCGTACATATGCCTTCTCAATGTCGAAAAATAAAATAAGTAGCTATTTATCGTCCCGTATCACTGCATTAATTCTCATGTAATTTTCATAAGTTGAGGACAACTTCCCTGTTCTTCTAGACGACTAGACGCGTATATTGCCTTAGCATCAGCCACTCCATTTAGCTCTATTCTTACCAGCATCAAAAAGACAAACGGCATTTACATATGTTTGATAAATGTCGTTGAAGAGTTCCGCTTTCCGATCACCCTCAACGCTTCGGAACAGTAACTACACTTTACACGTTTATATATGTAAGTGTTTATGTATTTTTGGTGAATCGATTCATTAATTGCTTAACGATTTCCTGCACAATTTGTCCCTCTTTTCATAAATACTTCATCCTTGCTCCTGGCAGAGATTGGAATATGAGCATTAGCAACTATTTCCTATGACATGCTGAATATCCGTTATCATACTTTAAACGACTAAAATTTGTCGAATGCACCCCTACGACGTCTGGTTCCTCTGTGCCTGCGTTTATCTGCCACCATTGCTTCTTCTCTACGCCGCCGAGTTCCTGACAATCTTCCGAAGCTGGAAGAGCGACTTCGGCAGTCCATTCTACACGATTTTCGTCTTTGGCGGTATTGTGGTCAGACTCTCTACAATTTTTACTTAAACTGGATAAACATACAAATGAATGAATTCCAGGACATTATCGAACTCGCCGTCAGCTTCATTGCCTACCGGATTCCAATTACTTCTCTCGTAAACAGATTGGTGCTCAGGTACATTTCTCCATTTGAAGTTTGCTACCGGTAAGTTAAATAAAGATGAATATTTAAACAAAATGTAGTCAAGCTCTAATTTATTAAATATTCTTTTTATGCAAATTTGTTATGCAGGCTTACGTACTACATAAGCGGAATGCAGAGCAGCTTAAGCATGGCCATTGCGATTAACCGTTTCGTCACACTTGCACATCCGATGTAAACAAAAGTGAATGGAAACAAAGCGATTGAAAATGATAGACTTATTATGATTGGTTCGATCGATTTCGCAGATGCACCACCAAGCAATGATACTTTCAATTGTCGCTTCATGTCTGCTGCCAATGGCAACATCGTGGCCATCACTCCTCATGCGTTTCACATATTACGAATCTACGGAGACCCCCGGAATCATTACTTACCTGGCCAACGTGCAAACTCCCTTTCCATTTGTTCGTGGATTTCGAACAATTCGATTTTAGCCAAGAGAATTGGAAAAAAGTGAAATCAACAAATTTATTGCTGATAATTGTTTTTCCAGAGTTCGGCAGTCCATTCTACACGATTTTCGTCTTTGGCGGTATTGTGGTCAGACGCTCTACAATTTTTACTTAAAGGAACTATCCGGCGAATGATTATACAGAGAGTCAGTTTGAATGCGCGCGCTCATAAAGTTGCCTGTCGCTCGATCGAGAGAGCGTGTGAAATAGGAGGGCGGCTATGACCTACCGTAGCCAATTCTCTACCCTCCAGTTACTATTGCTCAGAAAGTAATGAAAGAAAATCAGATTTTCTGGATATATGTTTTACGCCAATATGAACTTATCCACATAGAACAAAACTTAGGTTAATTATTCCCCGGATACCTCCTTTAAACTGGATAAACATATGTACAAATGAATGAATTCCAGGACATTATCGAACTCGCCGTCAGCTTCATTGCCTACCGAATTCCAATTACTTCTCTTGTAAACAGCTTGGTGCTGAAGATAATTCCTTCGTATGAAGTTTGCTTCCGGCAAGCTTAATTAAGATGAATATTTAACCAAACTTCATTCACAATCAGGGATATTTGTGCTAGATTTTCTTTATTTCTGTAATTTATTTTGTAGGTTTACATACTACATAAGCGGAATACAGAGCTGCTTAAGCATGGCCATTGCGATTAACCGCTAAGTCACAGTTGCACATCCGACGCAAACAAAAGTGAATGGAAACAAAACTATTGCCAATAACAAACATTATATTATTGATTCGATTGATTTCGCAGATGCACCACCAAGCAGCGATACTTTCGATTGTCGCTTCATGTCTTCTGCCAATGGCAACATCGTGGCCAACACTCCTCATGCGTTTCACATATTACGAATCTACGGAGACCCCCGGAATCACAACTTACATGGCCTATGTGCGCACTCCCTTTCCATATGTTCGTGTCGTCTTTGGATTTCGAATAATTCTATTTTACCCAAGCGAATTACATGGCAGTGGAATCAGCTAATATATTGCTGCTAAGCGTTTATTTTCTAGGGAACAGTAAGTGGATGTCTTTGTTTGCTGGTAGCCTTGTGCATGTTGGTTACGGTGACACTGAATGTGTGGACGGTACGCGCTCTAAGCAAACTCAGCAGAGGGAGAAGCGTCGCGGCAGGAAATAAAGAAAAAGCAGAACGTCGACTCTTCTACCTCAGCATCGGGCAATTAGTCGTCGATGTTATTTACTCAATCGACCAGGCGATTTAACTAACACATGGAAGTTTCAGTAGAGCCAACAACATTATTTCAGTTGCTCAAGTTGCTTCTCCCAATATCGTCCTTCAGCGTAGCCGATCGCTATGCAACGGCAGTGCTCGTGAACGAACTCCGCGGGTTCTCACCCGCTCTCCTTCTCGTCTGCGTCAGCCAACGAGTTCGACAGGTACGGATTAAGCTAAAGATTGGTATTCTAGAAAAAATAAACATGTACATATATGCCTACTAATGCGGACAATTACAGGGCGTATTCTTCTACTGCAAAAGACAAGATCTTCACACTGTATCAACAACCACCACCATCTGACTAGATTTGTCTATTTCTTAGATGAGCACGATACTAAATCGTAATATATTTGAACGTCCCTAGTCATTGTAATCGCATCTCTTGAAATCACATGCTCTCTCGCCTTTATGATAAATTTGTGAATATTTCACCATGCGATCCAATATGCCACGAGCAGCTCGTGGTATCTCAAAAAATACTTAATGAAAAAGGGCACTTTAATGACGAGTGCACTTTGTCATTACGCCTTTTGAAAGAGGGCCGAGCATGCCTTCCATGGCCTCCGCTCAGGCAGACCGGACTGCCGAGAAGGAAATTTGCAGAAAAAATTTTAACGAGTCGACAACGTTTTTGTTACGTGACATTATAAATGTTCATTCATCTAAGAATTTTTCGAGATGTGTTTATGCCTGAGATGATGATGATTAGAAATTTCTAGTGCATTTCCATTAGTCACTACATTTCGAAGTGTTCTTTCCAACATTAAAAAGACAAATGGCATTTATCCTTTTGATCGTTGATAGAAAATGTCCTTGAGGAGTTTCGGGACAGCAATTACACCTCGGACATTATTCAGTATTTATGTAATTCTTGAGCCGATTCATTCCAGCATTTCACGATAAGATATTTGAATTGCAACTTTTTTGCTTGTTTCCATCACACTTTTTCCTCTTTTCATACATTCTTCTATTCATATATGCTCGTTATCTTCGCCCATTACGCCTATAGGATTTGAGAGGGGATTGGCATGGGAGCGTAAGAGTGAATTTCCTATGAAATACTGAATATCTGTCAATTCCTCTAATCATCATACTTGATGTGTACACATTCAGACAGAAAATTGATCCATGACACTACGATTACGTATTAGAATTTTTTTCAATTCCATTAAACATGACTTCCAACACACCTAACGATTTGTCTCTCGTGTACTTCGATCGTCCTTAAAGCTGCATATATTATTTGACTCTTATTTTCCAGTCTTTCAGCGTTGCATCCGAATGATTTTAAGATTTTGAATAAAGTTAATTACAAATCGAGCAAGTAACGGGAGTCAACTGTAATTTATGTATTTGAAATAAAATACCACCGTGAACAATTTGAATGATTATGCTTACAAAACATCATGATTTTTAAAATGATAAATATATATGCCTTCCGATTCTCCTCTTTATTTGAATGAAAACGAAAAAGAACTCAGATACTAGGAATAATTGCCACCTCTCGAAACACTACTGCTTGGTCGTACAATTAGAATCAGGAAGATCAGGCCATAAGATAAGAAGTGACATATCAGTTGCATGCATATCACGATGAATATTAAACCTTTTGAAATAACGAAGAGATACATAAATCACTGCCTTGCACTTCCTCCAAGTCTCCCACGAATAATAAATTTATCATGATTTGTTTTCTAGCTGTCAACCAACATCCATTTACTATGCAAGTTAACATCTACACATGTGAATATGTTAAACGTACCGTTTAAGGCCGTAGATTTAGGATTTGCACATTTCATTACACACGCCCTTTCGATCATTGTTTATCAAAGTAGAAGAACGACCATGTTTTATCATAGCCTAAAAAAGAGACACTTTACTACTGCTGCTGCTTCCTTGCCTGCCTGTATCAACCGCCGTTGCTTCTTCTCTACGCCGCTGAGTTCTTGACTATCTTCCAAAACTGGAAGAGCGAGTTTTGCAGCCCGTTTAACAAGCTTTTCATCTTTAGCCATACTGTGGTCACACGCTCTACATTCTTAATTTTAAAAAAAATCTCATATAAAATTGAGGTATGCACAAATAGAGGTATGGATTCTAGGACATTATCGAACTCGCCGTCAGCTTCAATGTCTACCGGGTTCCAATAATTTCTCTTGAAAACAGCTTGGTGCTCAAGTACATTTCTCCGTTTAGAATTTACTTCCAGTAAGCTTAATGTGTCTCTTGTCTATGTAAATTGATGCCTTAACTACATTTAAAAGTGTTATTTCCAGCATTAATCGTAAGAGGACAAACGGCAGTTATCCTTGATCGTTGACGGAAGATATCTTTGAGGTGTTCTGCTCTCCGGCCACACCCAATAGACATTAATACATTTTTTTTTAATTGCTTATTCAATTCAGTGTTTCGCGATGAGATATTTGCATTGCATCCTTATTCCGTCTTTCAGATATGCTTCATAGTCGTTCCTTCCCACCAAACGGGGCAGAGATTGAGAGGGAATTGGAATATCGGCTACAATTTCCTATGAAATACTTTATAACTCCTCCTGTCTCTTTTAGGGACTCAAGCTTCTGGAATGCACCCCTACGACGTCTGGTTCCTCTGTGCCTGTGTTTATCTGCCGCCGTTGCTTCTTCTCTACGCCGCTGAGTTCCTGACAATCTTCCGAAGCTGGAAGAGCGACTTCGGCAGTCCATTCTATAAGATTTTCGTCTTTGGCGGAATTGTACTCAGACACTCTACAATTTTTACTTAAACTGGATAAACATACAAAAGAATGAATTCCAGGACATTATCGAACTCGCCGTCAGTTTCATTGCCTACCGGATTCCAAAAACAGCTTGCAGCTTGGTGCTCAAGTTCATTCCACCGTTTGAAATTTGCTTCCGGTAAGCATAATTAAGATGAATATTTAACCAAACCCTATTCAGGGATATTTGTATTAGATTTTTCTTTATTTCTGTAATTTATTTTGTAGGTTTACATACTACCTAAGCGGAATACAGAGCTGCTTAAGCATGGCCATTGCGATTAACCGTTTCATCACAGTTGCACATCCTACGCAAATAACAGTGAATGGAAACAAAACTATTGCCAATTACAAACATCATATTATTGATTCGATTGATTTCGTAGATGCACCATCAAGCAACGATACTTTCGATTGTCACTTCATGTCTGCTGCCAATGGCAACATCGTGGCCATCACTCCTCATGAGTTTCACATATTACGAATCTACGGAGACCCCCGGAATCATAACTTACCTGGCCAACGTGCAAACTCCCTTTCCATTTGTTCGTGGATTTCAAACAATTCAATTTTAATTACATGGCAATGAAATCAGCAAATTTATTGTTGCTAATTGCTTCCCAATTTTATGTTTCTTTAGGTAATACTAAGTGGATGTCTCGGTTTGCTGGTGGCCCTGTGCATGTTGGTTACGGTGACACTGAATGTGTGGACAGTTTACGCGCTTAGCAAACTCAGCAGAGGGAGACGCGTCGCGGCAGGAAGTAAAGAGAAAGCAGAACGTCGTCTCTTCTACCTCGGAATCGGGCAATTAGTCGTCGATGTAATTTACTCAATCGACCAGGCGAGGAGTTATATTAAACTAACAGAGCCAACGAAGTTATTTCAGATCCTCAAGTTTCTTCTCCCGTACTCCTCCTTCAGCCGAGCCAATCGATACGCAACGGCGGTGCTCGTGAACGAACTCCGCGGCTTCTCACCCGCTCTCCTTCTCGTCTGCGTCAGCCAACGAGTTCGACAGGTGCGGATTATGCTGACAATTGGTATTCCAAAAGAAAATATTTCTACTAATATATACGGATAATTACAGGGTGCGTTCTTCTGGTGGAAAAGACAAGATCTTCAACCTTTATCAACAACCACCACCAAAACGAGCACTACCGTAATCTAATTGAAGGTTCCTGACCACTACAGTCGCACCTCATTGTGTCAGGCAAATAGGCTTGAATTAAAGATTTAGTTTAGGCTCCCTTAAATCTGTCGATACATATATACTATGTATATATATTTTGTATGGTGATCTTTGATGTTTCTAAACTATTGTAAATTGTAATAAATAGCCGAAAAGAAAGAATAAATTAAATATGATGAATGCGTTGAAAGAAATTGTTTTCTGTTGAAAGATTTATTCCGCATCGCAAAAGGTGACGGGATATTTCCGCTTCTACATATTTTTGTAACTTCGGACAAGCCGGATGTATGTAACTTTCCGTGGGGCGAGTTCTCTGCCTTTTCTCCCTCACTCGTCATTCTCCCTCTAATTCAATCTCTCTCACTTTTATCATCTTTCTCATTGACGACAAGCAGTCGACAGAATTTGGGCTTAAATTTCAATATGTTCATTCACTGTATATACATTTGAACTTTTTTTTTTAAAGTGGTTTGTTATCTCAGCATCGCTTTTGTGAACACTTTCATCAGTAGAGTGCACATAGATACGTTTTCATTCTTTAGCCCCTGCGGCGAATTATAAAATTAGATTTTATTTTTTACTGTATTTTCGCAGGATGAATTTGGTACGCTTGAATTGGTGACACGTTTGAAGCGGATATTCATATCACCTTGCGAGTAATGGACTGCACGAAAAGACAGAAGTCATCCTGTCTTATATTATTCTTCTTTTCGTTAACTGCGACGTCAGGAATTGCTGCTGAGTGAGTTTTTTTTATGAAGTAAAACTCTATAACCACATGGAGTTATTTCGTTCAGTTGCAAATTGTACACACATATACGACCAATAATATTCTTTTACTATTTGCGAGAGAACACATAAACATAGTATTTAGATGCGGTAGACCATCCATACCGCCGGTTTTCAAAGTGAAAAGCTACACAAGGACTTTGTCCGGTTATTTTTATATCAATAAAATTATTTTTTTAAAGTAGCAATTGTAATGAATCTTCTTCAATAGTTAAAATAAAATTAATCTTTAAAAATGTTTAAAAAAAAAGAGATCACTATCAAGGCAACGAAACACGGCGAGTGAGAAGAATCGTAGGCGGAGAAGAGGTCGAACCCCATTCTTGGCCGTGGTAAAAACAAGCAGTCAATTCCTTTATTTTTATTGCTTACCATTAGTTGATTTAATTTTTGCCATAACATTTTTCTTACTATTCTATTGCTGCAGGAAGAACAGCATTAAGAATTTTTAAGTGCTCCAAATTTTGTTTAGGAGACACTTTAATAGATTATTGAATTGTGCTTAATTCTATATTTTCTAGTACTAAATTGAAGTACTCCTGTGCAGAAGGCCTCTGCGCCGCGTCGCTGGTCGCTCCCCTCTGGGCAGTGACTGCTGCTCACTACGTTCTTGGCACGAACGACTCCGTGCCTATTCTGCTCCTGCTTGGACGACACTCCCTTTTGAGGTGCAGAAAGTAACAACCTTGCTCCTTTTCTCTCTTGACAGCTTACTTTACTTGAGTACCGATATTTCATTTAATATGGCTTAAGTTGACTTGGCTATTTTCAAACAGGAATACCACTGAGCCGGGCTGGCAGCGACGCGCTGTCGTTGACTTCTTCACTCAGATCACTACTTCCCCTCTCTCTCTCTGCTTATTTAATTAATCTTACTTTTGTTGCTGTTCATTTTCCTGCCAATATTTTAGTATTTTTCAGGCTGTGGAATTTTTCTCATATACATATGTACATACATACCTCTCTGTCTGCGAATATCAATATACGTTTAGATAGTGACTTCATTGACAGAGTCGACCCCAAACTCTCCTCCTTCAATGCCGATATGGTTAACGGAAGCAAAGTACATGCATTGTAAATGTTCAAAGATAATTTTTTCGAAATCACGACTGAAACGACGAAGTATATACGTATGTACATATATGGGTAGCTATTTTGCATGGGTAGCTATTTTGCATGTCGTATTCGTCGAATTTCTGGAACATTTATCGCGCGTCTACTCATTTATTTCTACCACTTTTTTCATAGTTATCAAGATATACTGATGTCACAATTCTAGCTGTGATAATGCACTAGGTTAAATGATGACAGGACCACGCACTATATTCCGGAACAAATCAAGGGAATGTATTAATGAAAAGGACGATTCTATCATATTAGTACGAACTCCGATTAATCTTCTGCATGAAAATTTTTATGGTGTCATCAGAAAGGAAAGAGAAGGGAGCAAGAGAGTGAGGGAGCAAGAGAGTGAAGGAGCGGTCAAGGTGAGGGAGCGAGAGACAAAAGTCCGGTCACGATCTAAAGTAACAGGAGTCGTTAAAAAATCATTTATCTTTTGCATTTTCATTCATTCTTGTTGAAGGGAAAAGCTCACCTAACTAGCACATGAAGGATTGAGCGGCAGCAAGCCCATCATCATTATAGTACTCGAACAAAACTTGATAATTAACAAGACTCATGGGTCGTGCGGTGCTGGATGGAATCTGTAAACAACTGAATACAGTGGCGTGCATTTAGAATGTATAAACTCTTGAGCTTTTTAAAATGATTTTTCATGAAATCATTTAAAAAAGAGTTTATGACGAATTTTTTTTGGAAATGTTCCAAAAGAGTGAGCGTCTGCGCTCTCTCAGATGGTACACTCCCTCGTTGCATTATGTCCCCAAATTGATAATTCACCCTAATAAACACATCTTGGGCCGGCCTTGATAATGCAACTTCTCAAAATGTATATATGTACATATGTAAGTGGCATAATAATTTCAAACTGTCAAAAAGAGCAATAATAATTGCTTTAATACGTAAAAAAAATAATCTTGTATCACCGTGAAGAGCTGTCCGTTCTTGCAGGTTGCACGGCAGCGCCCTGTTTCTTCTACGAGATCGATCGTATCGATAAGTGCCTTGGTGTACCCGCTAGCAAGCAAAAAATCGTTGCACGAGTTTGGCTTGCATGTGACCTGGAAAGGTAAAACGTGGAGTTCGTGATGAAATGTCTCCAACCTTAGCAGCGACAGGATCTTGGCTTGGGTAACTGAACCATCCACCCGTGCGGCTATCACAGAAGACGAAGGGCGCAATGGCCATGGTTGACTGGTCAGAACTGGCCTGTTAACGTCGTCCATTTATTTGGTGATAAAGTCAAAGGCTTAGAGAGTTATGCGTACGATAAAATTAACATATCTTATGTCTTCAATAGTTAACTTCATATGTGGGGCTTTGTAAAAAGACACGGAGATTTGTTGCGTATGTAGATCTTTTTCGCAATAAATTGATTTGACAGAAGACTGACGGTAGCGATCATCCCGTTGCGACAGGTAGCAAATAGGATTTGAGCACCAAATGGGTCGATAATAGACTTATAGAGGACGTTGGAGAAAGTGCCTCCGCCGAGGTCTTCCAGAGCCGGGCACTCAGCCAAGACTGGCCGGGTCGTTGCCATTTGAGCGACTGGCAAGAACGGCCATTCATACTTTTGAAAGCAATAGCTATGCTCACTTGGCGTAGCACACGTTGACCACATAAGCGCGTCGGGTTTGCCGAATGGTTGCCAGTTATTCGCGAGGTCACAGAACACATCTTCAGGCTGCACGCGAACTCCGTCAGGCATGTCAGGCATGCCCGTCTTCTATACGAGAGCATCCCTTCTCCTTGCTGCCTCATTTTTCTCATACTTGCTGCCCGATTTTCTTTGCGTGTAATGATATCCTGCGTTGAAGTCTAATTTATTTGCTCACGTTGACTAACATAAGTGATGAATAAATCGCCAGGCGAACATATGGCCTTGCACTTGGTAGCCGCAGCGAACAAATTTTGACAAAAGTAGCCTGAGAATAGAAGTTAATTGTGGTACTCGAATGAATTATAAGCTGCGATTATCGCATCATTCCTTCCGTACTCTTTAACTGAAATCTGACCTGGTGGGCAGAGCACAGAAGTAGGAACCTGATCAATACTGCAGCCACAATCGTCTAAAAATAAATATGTATAGGTACTGAAAATAGATGTGAAAAGAGTTTGGCAAAGAAGACACTAACCAGAATCTCTGTCTCTCAGTCTCAGAGCTCATGAGAAGGGATGAGTGAGATTGCCTAATTTGAAATGTCCTACATAATGGAAAGAAACTGACAACACCCGACTGGTTTCGTCACCGGCTGCCCATTCCTGTTGATGAAGCCGGGAATTGTTGGGTTGCAGGTGACGGAATGAAGAATCTCTGACTTCTGGAAGAATTGAGCTTCATGAAAAAGTGTATCCGCTACTGGTAACGGATTTAAAGTACAGCTAATTCGTACTTGATATCCATTACCAGTAACTATTTTTATGTGTGTAGTTGCTGCTGCTCTCCGAGTACTTACATCCTCATAACGAAGCTGAAATCCGCGACAGTCCTTGATAGGGCAGCCGTGCTTGCCAAGGAAGGGCTTCTCGGCAAAGTTGGCTTCGGGCTCGGCTGTGTTTTTCGTGTACTCCACCGCAGGACACTTTTGACATGAGGTCTCTGTTAATTGCCACTTTCTGAGATACAATAGCACGAAAGTTGTCGAAAAGGAATTACTTCTTTTCTCTCTCAAAAAAAGTTTCTGCACAACAATATCACACTCGGAAACACAAACAATTCATAGGATTTTAACAAATTAAATTAAGAAACTTTTTTATTTGAATTGAACAGACCGGCCTGGCAAAAGACGCTGGCTCCATTTGGAAATGAGACGGGCGGAGCAGAGTCATCTTCGAAGACGGCCGGAGTCTTAGAGGCACACGCGAGATCTCCCGTCACCGGCTGAGGAGTACCGGAGGACTGAATGAGAATAAGAGAGAAATTGAGATAGAAACAATAAAAGACATTGGAGAGAGAAAGAGAGAAAAAAAAAACAAGAGAGATCGGAGAAGAGAGAAGAGAGATCATTGAATGAGGCATCACTTACATCATAGGCGAAGAGTCTTCCACTC
This sequence comes from Allodiplogaster sudhausi, assembly GCA_945643635.1. Lineage (NCBI taxonomy): Eukaryota > Metazoa > Nematoda > Chromadorea > Rhabditida > Diplogasteridae > Allodiplogaster > Allodiplogaster sudhausi. The sequence continues at coordinate 616,648 of CALZFC010000005.1, forward strand.
GTGCACGTGGCAGTCCGGCATGAATCCGTCAATGTCCTCGAAAGAAGTGCATCATCAGTGCAATAAAAGCCAGCTCCGCCGCACGTTGTAGCCGCCTCTGGTACCTAACACGAAGCATTCATTTCCAAGGTGGATTTGTATCGCTCTTTAACAGAACGACAAAAAATTTCTTCTTTCTTAACAGTTTGAGGTGGCCAACAAACTGTACGACAAGTAGCTACATAATCGGTAGAAAGGAGCCAAAAACCCAACGGATATATGTATGTAGGTGAGCAAAAACCCAATGGATATCCATTAGTGAGCAAAAAAAAACCATTGGATATGATGTGAGCCCACCTTGTAGACGACATCGCTGCACTTGTTGCAAAGCGCGGCCGGGGTCGTGGTTGTAGTTATCATTGTCGTTGTCGTTATCGTTGTTGTGTCTGGTTGCGTCGTTGTGCTCAAGACTGGTGGTCTGAATGTCATCGAATTCGATATCGAATAAAAAGTTTAATGCTAGTGTTCAGTGAAAGGGCGTGCGTTCGTGCACGATGAACTCCGAAAATTATTTTTTTTTTATGAATAAAATTTCTTGTATGTATTTTAGCCAAAAATTTTGGCGCAAAAATGTAAGAGTTATAATTTGATAAGATTTGCCAATTTCACCCAATATTAGCAGTTTCAAGTGATATCACATTTTATAGCAGTTTCAAGTGATATCACATTTTATAATATTATGTAAAAAAAAAATAAATTAAAAAAGGCCTTGGTTAATTTAAACACAATGTTACAATGTTCAATACAAATCAGCAGCATCGGTGGTTCACCAAAGCTGCGCATTCTGTTTTACCGTTGCCGATCAAAATGGGACCAAAAAATAAGAAAGAACCTCGTTAGGACCGGATTTGTCGGCACCATGGCCATACAAGCAAATGCAACGGTGACTGTGGCGGCAGCGCTGAGTGCGAGCGGAAGAAGACGCCGCTTCATTATACGATCATTAAAGGAAGAGATGCGTAATGAACACGGAGTAACAGCTTCAACAATATCAAATAACTTCATACATCCTTTAGTCGGCGATCCTTATCTTAATGGAGCAAATAAGCGCCTTGAGGAAGACAATATGAGCAGACGCATTCCTTTTATACATAGTACATTGAAGATGGTCGCACTCGCTGGCAAGGTCAGCTGATAGGAGATGTGGCTAAAGTGAGAGGGTATGTGAGGAGAAGAGAGGAAGCTTGAAAGGGGTTGGACGGGGTGGGACTAGAGAGATCCGCGAAGAGAAACGATGATTGTCAGGATCAAACGCCATTTCCTACACAAACGGTTCGACAGTGTTCTTACCTTGTGAGAGGTGATATTAATTGTGGAGGCAAGACACATCGACACCTGAATCTCTATGTTTTGTTAGTGAGAATACTTTTGAGTGCCACAGCTTCTCACTAGTCCATTAAACTCTTCGTTGTTTATTTCTGCGATTGCGGAGACAACCAATAATAATATTTAAAAAAAACGCTTACCATTAACTCTGAAGTGCTTCTACAAGTTGGAAGAAGTGGCAACGAATGAGATAAAACATAGCGTTCTTTAAAATTTCCGCCCTCCTGTCCTCCTATCAAGTTCTTTTTCTGTCACCTTCCCGAGCTTATCCCCGCGGCTGGTGCGAGTGCACGCCAAAGGGAAGAGGGCCGCATTAGGGCCAGGCACGGGACGAGTCGCCATGACACTCTCAGTTCCCGGTCATATTCATTCACTATCCGTCACAATACTCCTATACATGTTTAGAACATTCTATGAAATTAGTTCTATCAAGAAGAGCACAAGTGGCCACTCTACACATCCTTTCAATCATTCTCCCAAGCAGTAAGCCATTCCAACACATTCTTATGATAATGTGCTGCAAAAGAAATTGATTTTTTTTCTTATTATGAAAAATAGAGAAAATATTTTCTTAAAAGCAAGTTGTTCACATTATTGTGTACGAATGTGCATTATCTTGAAGTTGACACAGTTGAAGATCACGAAACACAAACGTACGCGTCCTCTTACTCTCGCACTGTGATGCATATTCTACAATAGAAGGAACATAGGTCTTATAGGCGGCAATAAGAGTCTTAGAAGAGTACATTTTCGGTATATTTTCATCTTCATCGCCAACGAACTTATTCTCTCTTGTCTCGCAATCCGAACCTGTCCTAATGTCTGGCGCTTTCTTTAGCAGTCCAAAACGCAATCCACCTTGCGCTGCTAGAAAAAGAGTGTACGAACGCGCTCGAGTTGGCCGTTGTTTTCATCCGAGTGAAATTAAAGAAATGCTGACGTTGCACTCGAGGGAAAGAGGGAAATGCTAAGGTTGTGACCAAGCGAAAGGAGGAAAGACGGCCCTTTTCCCTTCTTCTTTCCTCTTCTTCTTCTTTCTGATCACGACTATCGTAGTGCACGGAAGTATTTAGTTATTTGAAAAAAAATCAGACAATGTTTTCTTTTTTCTTATTATAAATTTTATTTTGTTAAAAATAATTCGACTCCAGGTGCTGTTCCCAGACAACACGAATTTGCACGATGAAGCAATGAGGACTCGAGCTGCAGTTTTATTCTATACTTTATCGCTCTCTCTCTCTCTCTCTCTTTCTGTCTCTCTCTCTCTCTTGATCATGGTCTCGATCTCTTTCTCTCTCTCGCTCTCTCTCGTTATCCCTCGTTCTCTTCGCATTTGTCCTCATACATCATCTTCGAAGTCCACGGTCTCCACCTTAAATATATTGAGGAAAATAAAATAAAACAAACATTCTTCTGCTTACATATCAGCCTACTCCCTTTTATCACCCCCCAATCAATTTTCCTACTTTTCAATAATGTGCATTGCTTCATGCTGAGCATCGACGCCCATCTCTACTTCTTTGACCGTGAGATATGTAACTGTTTCGCGCTCTTTCTCTCTCTCTCTCTCTCTCTCTCTCTCTCTCTCTTTCTCTCTCTCATTCTCTCTCTGACTGTCTTTCCTCTTATTTCTTTCTCAATTCACTCTTTTTCCCAGACTTTCCCTCTTCCTCCCCTCTCTTTCTCATGGCAAGTCGATACGGCCAGGAGGCTGCTTATATGTATGTGCCTCCAATGATTCCACTTCCGAAATCGACTTAAAATTCGTGAGCTGGTTCCCAATGCGAATATCGTGACCGTAACCTTCGCAGGATGCGTTCTACGCCAATGTTTTATGTCATTCTCTTCTTCCAACTTGTACAAGCACGCCAGAGTAAAGCTTTTTATTATAATAATAATTATTAGTTGCCTCCGTAATAGGAGAATTAAAGGACAAAGACTTTAATTGACTTTTGAGCAGCCATAAACACTGTAATTCTGAATCACTGTAAGTCAGGGATAATTCTGAATCTATAGATCCAAAATTAACCTCTTGAGTGTTTTTCCCTGACTTATTTTTTTCCAAAGTAAGCCACAATTTATGGACAAATATAATTTTTCCTTTATTTTTTTTTTAAATATACACCATATGTGATCTCATTTCCCTCTTCCACCCTAACAAATGAGTTCTTCCAACGCCCTTCAGTCAAAGCCAAAAAAGGAAGAACAAAGAACACGATTTAATATCCTTCCCAAGAAAAGGACACTCGAGGGGAAAGCAGAGAGGAAAGTTCTCTTTCTTAGACAACGACGAAGAATGAGAGAACGACCTTTACATCCCTAAGGGCTCCTCTCACTTTCATGGGCGCGAAATGCTCAGCACAATGTGGGCACAGTGTCTCTTCTCTTCTCTCCCCATCCTTTCTCTTTTTTTCTCTTCCATCCCAACCGAAGAGTCCTTTTTTGTGTAAAATTCTCATCGATAAGCTCTTTCTATATCACTTTTTTCACCTCTTTAATTTTCCTTTCATTCTCTAATTCCGTTCATCTGCCAATTCGGAACGAGCATTCTTACTCTCAATCAGGCAAACTGCAGAGATCGACCCACAAGAGTAACGCCTTCATGCTCGAATCACTGCGTCGTACTGTAGAAGAGGAAGAACTGCTTCGAATATAATTAAAAGGTCTATCTTCCATCAATTTTTGTCGCAATTTCATTGTCATGAGAGAAAGATCTGAATATGAGGTGCTGGGCTAAAGATTCTTTGTTAGAAAAATTCGGAGTGGAGTTGGCCTCGATGGCGGCCCAAAATAAGGATGCTACAACTTACAACAAATTACTGTTTCCTACTCTCTCATCCGCCTATTACAGCGGACTTTTCGAGGTATACAACAGGAAAACATTCAGGCGCCTTTCCTCGACCGCCTCGCATTGCTGACTCGCTTTCTCATCATTCATTTCTCCTCTTCCTCTGCCAGCACGAGATGCCCGTCCATCCTTGTCCTCCCCAATTAATCTAGCGACCTAAAAAAATAAAATATAAAAAAGAGTAAGAATAATTAATGAATAAATGAAACTAACATTCCATGGGTCATTTTTATACAAAGTGAAACTATGCGTGCGAAAGAGCTCGAAACTTGACCAAAAAAAATGTTGCCTGTTGTGCCCGCGTTCTGGCGTCCCCGTCACTCCAGGGGGGGGGGACAAGAAGCAGAGGTCCACAGGCCAACGGCTGAGTATTGGGGCAGCTTAACGTGTAAAACAAAGAGGGAGAGAGAGACAGACAGATAAGTATGACTGAATAAAACTTTAGCCTACCAACCTATCGCATCAAAAGAATATCTAGAGTGACTCTAGTAGAGCCCCTTATCAATTCGCATTTGCTCTTTGTCCTCAACATATTCTAGTAAGGCAAAGACATGGCAAAACGTTGTGCTAAAATATGGACATTTCTTGTGCAGGCGCCAGCATTCTATCCTTTAAGAATATATGCGAATATTTATTATGTAGGGTGTATTATTTCAATAATAGTAAGAATCAGCGTCAAAAATAACGATGTTTATCATACCGGGAAGAGAAAACACGAAATCAGAATTCTAATGGCAAATATGGAAAATCCCGATTCGAATTGCCAATGGCACCCTTTAATTAGAAGAATCGATGCATATGATTATAGAGCTAGCGAGTATACGATAACACCATTCTTTAAGTATATGTATATTTCAATCTCCCTAGCAATAACAAAACCATTTGAAAAGAACAAAGGCAAGCTCGAGAGCACCTGGTCAGATATTCCTGAAGAAACCTGCTCAAAGAATGAAGAATCGATCTACTGTCGACGGTAAATAACAACCAAAAAATAAAATCTAGAATCTCATAACCAATCTCTGAATCCGTCTGACTGAACGTGGAATACATTTCTTATATAGTCTATATTCTGTTGGATATGAAATATTTTGTTAGCGTATGTCTTCTAGAGTCAACAAATGGGGTTGGCATTATATTACGATTCAAATTTGCCGCCAAGCAAGCTCATGTTCTACTTGAGCATCGCCAGCAGAGTTGCCGGGTTCTCCAGGTACCCCTTCATACGGTTGGAGAAGCGTGCCATTGTTGCCCCGTCCACGACGCGGTGGTCGGCTGCCCACGAGAAGTTCATCACGTACGTAGGTCGCACCTGAATTCTCATTATTTACAAAATGGGTCTAAGGGGGGGGGGACAAAACTACAAAATGGTTAGCGCACAAGTAAGCAAATTTTCACATCCTGGGTTTTCACAGGTGGTTCCAATGTATATAACGCTGACGTATCTGTTTCCCTCGAGTAATCAAACATTAAGAGTAAATGATCCAAGTCATGAATTAAACGAGCAAGTGTAATATATCAATCAACTGAAAATTTTTTTTTCTTTTCTCCATTTCACTCTCATCCATTCTATACAAATAATTTCATTCACTTCTCTCTCTGCTTACTAATTTGACAATACTAACATTTCCCTCGTCATCGTATCTTGGCAGCTTCTGGAGTCGTCCAATGGCTCCGATGGCCACTTGGGGCGGAAGGATCACAGGGGACGCGTAGGTCCCGCCGATCTGAACAGGACTCAAACTCTAATTCCAATCTTTAAACAGTCAAAAACAAACAAATTATCAGAGTAATTGTTCTTAGTGTTAAGAGCTTACTTGACAACTGCTGGAAATTAAGGTGCCCGCAATAGAATGTATCAAAGTTCCGCGTGTATTTTTTTTACTGTTGAATGATGAATAAAAAAAAACGAGAAATGGCTGACGGCGCCAATGTTGGAGAGCGTGAATGTTCCATCGCTGAGATCATCTCTCGCCAGTTGTTGGCGCGTCGCAGCCACAGTCAGGCGGTCCAGTTCTTCAGCTATCTAAACTTGCGTCTTCTAGAATTAAAATAAAGCGAACATAAATAAATAAATAACAGATTTACTTGCCCTATTTCTTCTCACGCAGGAGACACGCCTTTTAGATAAAGTACTGATGCCTGTAAAGGCGTGTTCAAAGAGACATGTTGGATCCAGAAAACCTTGGATAATTCCCTAGTTCGATGCTTTATAAATCAATGCCTGTTTCTCCGCGGCTCAAGCAACTAAAATGGATGATCATTTGTGAGCAAAACTACAATTTTCTCAACCATACCGTATCAAGTATGGATAACCGAAACTCCGACAATTACAACTTGCTCAAAGATACCATATCCAAGGTTCATTAGCGTACCTCAAAGATGGTCCTTTGTTCGCAGTGCTTGATAACGGGAACGACAAGACCGCTCGGAGTGTCAATGGCAACGCAGATGTTGTGAGCGGCCTAAATCAGTAACATATGAATAAAATGTTAAAAAAATAGTCGAAATAGAAAAAAAAACTCAAACAAAAAAACAACAGCAAGGAATTTCATTGTCGCAACGAATTTAACATTAAATGCTGTGCAAAAGATATATATTCAAAAATTAGATGATAAAAAAACCAACCCGCTGAGTAACACTCTCGACCTGAGCATCAACGGTTGCGTTGAGTGAAGGATGTTCGAGCAGTCCAACCGAAGCAGCCTTAAATGGTGCGGTTAATCGATGCGATTAAATAATCCATAATCTATATTACGTAAACAGCCCCCATTTAATAAGTTGTCACACATACTGTTCTGGATATTAACAGCTTACAATAACATTTCCTTACATAAGTTATATTCTGTAATATGAAGGAATGACAGTACCTTGATGATGAAAGGCATATAGCTCAGCTTGATATTCCTCTGCTTCGCCAGATACTTCAGTTCTGAGCGAACCTTCACGAGACCGTTGACTACGAACTGAAATGCTCCTTCTAACAATTCAATCATCAACATTCAGCGCAAATATTACTACAAAACATAAAGTGGAACGAATAGCCAGTTTTAGTGATCCAGTTTCTCTTAAATTTGCGAATACAATGCAAGCTGTAGCTGAAATCAACACATGCCTTCTTTCAAAAACACCGTTACAATATTTTACTGAAATTTTTGTTTATTTAAATCTACATCTTGCCCAATATTTTTGGAATAGTATAAAGTACACGTAGAAATGTAATCCTCCACCCTAGAACGTAGAAAACAGCCATATCAATGAAAAACCTCGTCATCGTATCCAAAGTGAGGGATTTTGAGGGCTTCACTCATCGACTTCACCATTGCACGCATGTAGCCACGGATAGGCACAACGACATCCTCGCGGAGGGGCTCGAACTGGAATGGAGGTAGAGAGAGAGAGAGAGAGAGAGAGAGAGAGAGAGAGAGAGAGAGAGAGAGAGAGAGAGAGAAAGAGACAGAGAAAGAGAGAGAGAGAGATAGAGAGAGATAGAGAGAGATAGAGAGCGTTGGACAGAAGGAGAGAGAGAGGGAGGGAGAGAAAGAGAGGTAGAAAGAGAGATAGAGAGCGTTGGACAGAAGGAGATAGAGAGAGAGAGAGATAGAGAGAGAGAGCGTTGGACAGAAGGAGAGAAGAGGGAGGAAGGGAGGGAGCGCGCGAGAGCGCATTGGGCAGAAGCAAAGAAGGGCAACGAGAAGAAGGCATAGTAACGAGCCGAAGAGACGCAGAGGTAGCAGGACGAGCGGTAGAGGTATAAACGAAGGGAAACTTGGAATTATTGATTATTTTAGAAGGGGAAAAGGATGTATCATCAAAGTGTATAAGATAAAAAACAGTTTGCGGTTCTGAGTTCGAGAAGTTAAAGGGTCTTCGGACCGTCTTGGAAGAAGCAGTTGTAGTTGCAGGCGATGAGCGGATGTTGACAGAGCCGCCACGGCCAGCTCTGTCTAGAAAAGGCTCACATTATGAAAGCCATTTAAAAGCTCGATAGATATTCAAGAAGGCGTAAGTAGTTAAGGAACCCGAAATCTGTCCGATGAACTTGAGGACATCCTCCTTGAGGACGCGTCCTCCTCGTCCGGTGGCAGGAACACGACTCAAGTCAACCTGTGAAACGTTCTCTTCTTATTGGGAATTCTTTAAGATTATACTTAAATTCCATAACGACTTGTTCTGGATGGCTTATAGCAAATTCCACTAGCATACCTTATTCTCGATGGCAACTCTGCGGACAGCGGGCGTGGCGAGAGCCTTGCCAGTGACGACAGCGGACGAATCAACGGATACTGTAGCAGGCGCGGCGGGACAAGCGGAGGGAGAGGAAGCATCTGAAGATAATTGTTCAGATAAAATGTGATCATTCTAAAAAGTCATTAAGTAATTCGAAATCAGAAAACTTAGCAGCTCAACATCTTTTAGCAAAAGTATACTCTAACTCTAGCCAATAAACCATAAGTGAAAATCTTTACTCAGCAATTACTCTTCACAGATCTCGCCCTCTTCACCCATCCCTTGCAGGGTCTCAAGGGAAATTAAATGCATTGCAATCTGCTTTTGTTTCGTTCTCAGAAAATGGAACGCCTACGAAAGAGGCTGAAGAAGGGAACATTCTTACATCAAATGAGACTTTGTAATCGGCTGAAAATGCAAAGATAGCAAAACGCGCCCGCTGTTTTAGAATTAGGTGTGCCTAGGTTTGCGTAATATGACACAAGGGATTTTATTTAAAACGAACGCAAGCAATTGAAAATTACTGTTGGAAAAGCGGAAGAGGCGAGATATCCATGATAGCTCACTGTTTCCATATCCGATGATTAAAATGTCTTGGATTCCAGACCTTTCTTCTGCTCCTCCTTGGGCGTCTTCTCTGCTCCTTCTTCTGCTTCGATTTCAATGTCGAGGAGAGGCTGGCCAACCCGGGCGATGTCGTCCACTTTGTAGTGACTGCAACAGAGAAAGATCTTCTTGTGACATCAATACTTCAGCCTCAATGATCAATGATCACGGCATCTATGCACTTGTCAGAGATACGGAAAGAGAGAGAGAGAGGGAGAGAGAGAGCGAGAGGAGTGGAAAGGAAGAGAAAGAGAGAGATGGAAGTGCACACGAGAGAGACAGAGAGAGAGAAAGAGTGGGTGAGTGAGAGGAAAGAATGAAAGCAAGACAGCAACTGCGGATGTGAAGGTGTGGGAAAAGCAGACATTTTCAGAGAGAAGCTGAGACACAAGCCACGTGGTCCTTGCCACGCTCTCAAGTTCAAACACTCGGAACAGCAGGCGAGAGCGCTTTCAGTGAAAGATAATTTAGTGGGGCAATCAAGTTGCGAAGAGGATACTCATTTTCAAAATGATGCCATGCGTATCCAGGAAAAATATTAACAGCGTCAATACATTTTGAGAAGTGAGGTGGGGAGGAGCGAGAAGCTGATGTGAAGTGAGAAGAAGCAAGGCGCAAAATGAGCGTGCCTTCGTCAACATTCTATATATTATTGTGGGCAACAGATAAAAAAGGATTTTGGAGACATCGCATCAAAAATAAAAACAAATAAAAGCAAATAGACAAAAAAAACTATAAATCAGTTTGTGAGAAGGTGTGGAAGCACAACGCGAGCTTTGATGTGGAAGCTCTTCTTTCGACATACGTGTTAAGTGACTGCGTTGCACATGATTAACAAGGATAAGTTCCAAATCGCGTACAGCTTCTTGACGACGCCGTCGTAGCGGCTGGAGATGGTGACGGCGGCCTTGTCCGACTGAACATCGCAGAGCTGATCAAACTGGGCAACGCGGTCGCCCTCCTTGATGTGCCTGTAATCTTCTTTTCTTATCATAGTATAGAAGATCTTTTCTCTTCTCGGGGAATTCATAATAGTAGCGTTTTTTTTCTGTAAAAAGTATACTTCGTGTTCAAATCGCACCCACCACCACATGATGAATTTCAAGAATTGCATTTGTCTCACCCACAAGCAAAATACAACCACGTAATAACTCGTCAAAGTGAACTTGCATGTGCTCTCGCAGAAACAAACTACCGCGCACGAGGGAAACGATGTATTTCAGCTACGAATTAAAAGACGAAGTCATGATCAGCATAACAAAATCATGTTTGCTACTCACCATTCCTTGACCTGAACCTCGGCGATGCCTTCGCCAATGTCGGACAGCTTAAACGGCACGACAGGAAATCGGTACACTTAAGAGAGAAAAAAGAAGCTTAAAGAGAAATGAAAGGCAATGATAGCATGTATGATGCAACAACGCAACAGTTATTTTATTTTTCTTTGCTTTTATTTAAGCTTACACCAAAACATTAAACTTAGCGAAAATAAGGAGGACATTAAAAAAGTGAAAAGAATTCCTGACAACGAGAAGTGCTAATGGAGCGGGTAAAAGCTGCGGAGCTCGAGAGACTTCCGCCACGCAGCAGAAGAGCCGCCGCGTTTAGCATCTATCAAAGACTGCGAAAGATTATTAAACAATATAAAACGAAAAGTAGACCAATGTAAAACGGATTGAAAAATGCCACCCGTTCGCCCCAATCATATTAGGTGCGCAATTAGGAGTGCCTACTGTATTCAGTGTTCAAAAATATTCTAAACGACGGGCATGGTGAAGTGCACCGAAAATTCTGTGTATGTACATGAAAGTTGATGTAGTTATTTTATCTCCTCTATTGCTATTCTTTTGCCTCTTATTTGTTAATATAAAATTTCAATAGTGGTCCTCATCAATAATGCATGCTTCATAAGTTTGAGAGTAGCAGTACTTGACCGCTTCAGCAAAATAACGTACATGAAATTTGATGTCTTTATATTTTGCCTCTTATTTGTTGATGTAACTTTACAACAGAAACAGTTATACATTCGCAGAAAAAAATTATAGAGCAAAAACAGCTACGGTGTACAACAAAGAACAACACAGAGATAAACTGTCTTTGAATAAAATGTTATCTTGTTTAAATGATTGAAAGAAAAACACGATCTATCTTCTCGGAAAATCACTTTCCGCTGCATTCCCCAGGCTTGTTGGACGAAGACGCAGGGGCCTTGAGCTCAGCCATCACCTAGAAAATAATAAATTTTAAAATTGTTCAAAGATATTTTCATTATTTTAAAATATAATTTGAAAAAAAAAACTTTAAATAAAATAATTGGAGTATTAATTTTCATATCGACCTGTGAGAGCATCTGGTTGCACATGGCAGCGTACGGATTCATGGAGACCAGTTGCATACGTGCATACTGAGAGCCAAGGGAAGCCGCCGCTGTGAAGTCTGCCTGAGGGAAGATAGAGAGAGGAGAATGAGAGGGAGAAAGGATGAGAAAGAGGAAAGGAGAGAGATAATGATAAGGATGGAGAACGAGATAGAGAGAGAGAGAAAGAGAAAGGAAAGGGAGAGATAACTGTCGAAATCAAGGAAATTAGGTCATTGTGAAAATAAAATACATAGTCACTTTACTTTTATAGAACAGTGCTTCAAGTCCGCTCCTATTCAAAGTTTGAATGAATATTTTAAAGTGCAGGGCTTCGAGAAACGACCATTTGATCAGAACGAAATGAGCCTCAATCATTTTGATCTTGCCCACCCGCCTCGAGTGGCCGTAGAGAAGGGCCATGATGCACCACAGCGAGGAAGTCAGTTTGCTAGAAAGCTTATTGGTGATTGCTTTTTTATGTAAGCTCCTTCAAGAACTTATCAAAAGATTGGGAGTGGAGGGGGAGAAACAGCTATTGTCGCTTCCAATGTTCGATATTCCATTGACAGATCGAATGAACAAGTGTTGAAAATGAGGAGTTCTTTGAGTGTTTCCGATCTACAACTAAGACCATTCCAAGTCCACATGGCGTTCGAAGAAAAATGTTTGTGTAGACAATGGATAGCTTCGCTGTTCCTTCGTTTGCCCTAATCTGCTAGTGATGTCCTTCCTCTTCTTCCAGCTCGCCCGCCTCGTTCGCTCTGCTCGCCTGGCCTCGTGGAACGCGAGGACGGTCTTGGCGCACGCCGTCGATGTCAAGCGGCTGCTGTCTACCAGCCGTCTCTTGCTGGTCAGGCAGAGAAAGAAGGAGAGAGATGGCAAGAGAAAGAGAGAGAGAGAGAGAGAGAGAGATGAGGGCAGAGAAGTGGAGATTTTGTCATGTTCCTATCATTTTTTCGTTGTTGACACGAGTAGCACGAAGAGGGTATAGCCGACAAATTCTGTCTCTGCAGAATAAGCTGATCTCAGCAAAGGGCGCGGACAGCTCGGCGGCCGTCTCTTACGCGCGTCGTCTCTCCGAGCTGGAGACTATGCTGCGTGAGGCTCGTGTCTCCTTTGTGCTCGCGCGATGCAACGCGGCTCGTGCACGCGTCGCGGTCAGCAAGCACCTAGAGACTGTGCAACTGGCCGGCCGCGCAGCTATTCCGGTTCGGACGGAAAAGTTTAAAAATCTCTGGAGAATTTTTGTTGTCATGCTATTTAGCTGTTGCGGACCTTCAAAGAAGCCTTCTAATCGTAAGAAAGCATGCACTTTGTGAATTTGAGCGAAATTTGGCAAGGTGATTTTTTCTCAAAACATTCAGTTGCCACGCTTGTCGTAGGAGAAATGCCTACGCGCCGCATCTTTTCTCTGTCTTCCTCTCCCTTCCCCCAGAACCTATTGTCATATAAAATGTTGTTTGCTCTTGTTGTTGTTCTTTTGCACTGAAGCCCAATTGAATGAGAGGACTTTTGCAGAACTTTGAGAAAAGATGAAAGTGAAGGAAGAAAAAGAAGAAGACGGAATGAATCTAAAGAGCGAAGGAAGGAAGAAAGAGAGTCTTACTCTTGCCTTGTCGTCGTCTCCCTGCAGCCGATGAATCATCGCCCTCTGCGTGAATGCTTGGCACGCTGTTCTGCCCTTTCCTCCACTCAGCTCGATCGCCTTCGCGAGATCAGCGAGCGCCTCTGGCAACAGGCATTACAGATTACTCTACGTTAGTATCGAATTGTGTTTCATCTTTAAAATTCTTAATCCGGTTGGTTCTAGGCACTTTTAATGGCTGGTCGAGGGATCCAAGTTGGGAGGGATTTCGACGATTCCACACCTGCAGGAATCGTGTTTTGTCAATTGTGAATTAGTGATGCATTCCGGCAGTGTTTAACATACTGTAATAAAAAGATATACAGAGAAAAAGATATGTTGTATGTACTACCTAAAGAATGATTTTAATGGTGGAGTCGATTTTCTGCGATATTCTAATATATTAGAAAAAAAGATGTAACCGGCCGGCTGCTCAGCCAGACGAAGTGCCTGCGCTCTGTTGTTGTATGGAGACGGCGCTATCGGGCAGGTCTGCAAGGGCAGTGGATTCTTTCCTCTTCGCTTTTGTTTTATTGAAAGTTCAACCGAAAGTAGCTGAAGATTTTGCTGATATTTATGATTAAAAAATAAATAAATAATGGCAACAAGAGCTTACTGGATGGCGAACGTTACAGATGTTTGCATTTAAAAGTAATCAGTAATAACGGTAAAATAGGTGAAAACGATAGAAAGACGCGCCTTGATGGCTTGGGTGAAGAATCGAATGGCCACTTCGTGCTCTTTCTTCTCTGCCAGCAAGACGCCCTCGCACTCGAGACGACGCGCCTCCTCGTAATGCTCGTGTTCCACGGGCGCTGCATGGGGAGAATGTTTTCTGCCTCCCTCTCTCTCCCTCTCTCTCTCTCTATCTCTCTCTCTGTTCCTCTCCGGTAATCCCTTCGTCATCATGACATCACAGTAATCTGCACCTCTCTCCCTCTATCTCTCTCCCTGGGCTGCTATTTGGAATGAAGGGCTGACGGTGAGCCATAGAAATCACAGATCACAAGGAAAACCGGTTCTTTTCCTGCGGTTGCTTTTTCAAAGCCTCAGGCCAAGCCAATAGCAAGGCTGAGTGGTCTAGTGGTATGATTCTCGCTTAGGGTGCGAGAGGTCCCGGGTTCAATCCCCGGCTCAGCCCAACGTTTTGAAAAAATTTAAATTCTGACCATCCGGCTCTGTCTCTCGAAGCTCATCAATATCTTGTGTAGGTGCGAGTGGGTTGAGGATAGCGCGGAGGACGTTGCGGTCGTGAAGAGTTGTCATGGTTTGGCAGCTGAATTGGCTACCATGTCTCACTACTTTTTATTTGAATTTTTTTCATGTGAACTCGCGCATAAATATAATAAATAATTTAATTAAACTTAAAAATAAGAAGTGTGACCGTGGGTTGATTTATGGATGTCAGGTGAGAAGCTGGAAAGATAATAAAGCGAGGCAATATCAAGTGTGCAATAGCTAGAATAGCGAATATGTGGAAGTATTTCGAAAACAATCGTTCATCTCGAAGCTAAAGATAGCAAAGATAATCAAATTATTAGCGTAGAACATTATTTTAGATCATTATTTTAACGCGTTCGCTCTCACCTCACAACAAGCGATATGGTAAAGTTTGTAATTAATTGAAAGGGATGTTAAGGACGATAAAATAAGCAGATTTTTTGCAATGAATGCAATTGCACCCGCCTTGTGAAACTCAGAATGGTAAGTAGTTCTCAAACAATCCATGCAGAGTGAGATGAATAGAAGAAATAGAGTGGGAAAGAGAATTGGACAGAGAGATAGAGAGAGAGAAGAGTAGAGAAAGAGGAAAATAGACAATGAAACGGAGAGATAGGAAGGGAGAGATAGAGAGAGAGAAAGACAGAAGAGAACAATCGAGAAGGACTTAAATCAGCTCATATATGTATGTATGTACATAACAAATCAATGACCATGTAAATACTTCCTGGAATGGGTTTCGAGAGCACTGAAAGGCCAACACGTATAATTTGGCTTTAATCTCCCTTTTTTATCTCCTTAATTCTCTCCCTCACGCTGGCTTTCTCTTTCCACTGCAATGTTGCTACCTTACTTCTCTCTCTATATCTATCTCTCTCTCGCTCTCTTTCTCTCTTTCTGTCTCTCATTCTATCGTTCAACCCCTCTAGTCGACATTCACTTACTGTCGGTTTTGTTGAACCGGTGAAAAGCATTTAGGAATTTGAATGATGGTAATGATGGTAAAAGTGATGACACCTGCAGATTCATAACATTCCTAAGAGAGTGCGCGTGATCTCGGGCAATGCACTATAAACAATCTTTTTTACATCAAAAGCAAACGATAAATGTAAGATGATCGGATTCGCGCTCTTACTTGTCGAGAAGGAACTCGCCTTGTACTATGAATACAGGAACCACAAATCATCTGGAATAAGAGAGAGAGAGAGAAAGAGAGAGAGAGAGGGGAATAGATGAGACAATCACTAATGGTAAGTTAAATGGAGTGCGTCCGTTGAGAAAGTGTCGGCATCGTCGAAATGTCACCTTCTTTCTCTCTATGCCAATTTCCCTTCCATTTACACTCCCTCTCTCGCACTCGCTCACTTTCTCTCTCTTTTCTCTTGTCCTTCTCTCTCTCTCTCTGTCTTTCTCTTTCTACTCTCACGCTCTCTTTCCTTCTCTCCCTCTCCCTCCACCTCACTCTCCCTCCCACTCTTCATTACTCGTGACTCTTCTCACCCAATTTGGTTGCAGCCATGCTGGTCGCTTGCAGTATTTCGTGTGCTCTGTCCTTTGTAGAGTTCTCCATGCGACGATCAATCCATTTACAATGGGATGAGAGTAAGTGGGAATCGCTAATAAGATTCCGTTACAAAGAAGACACAAAACTGATTCAGTTACCCTCCTCATTGTCAGATCTATGATGTTCTGCTTTGTGATTGAGTGAGATGGAAAATTCCTTTTTCTCTTTTCATTCCTAAATACACTTCATTCTTCCGTTGAAAGAGTAAAGCATATATTGTTTTGTCTTGACGCCGAAAAACATAAATAATCTGACATGTAAAACTTGCCATTAATGAGAGAGAGAGAAAAGGCGTCGTTTTAATAATGCATTCATCAATTCCGCACCCGTTTGACCACAGGTCAAATCAGCGTGGAGCACATAGTAAATCATAGATAAATACATACACGTAATTGAATGAGATCCAAGCCATTATTACGCAATATAAAAAAGAGCGCCAAGTTTCAATTGCGATTAAAACATGCAATTATTTTAAAACTTAATACAAAGGTAAATACAACTCTTATGATATAAGTTATATCTGCAATAATTATCATTAATCTGATTAAGATGTTAAAAAGATATGCAAATTACATTTCTAAAGTTGAAAGCAAAGATTTAAAGCACGATTTACGCTGCTTCGTGGGAATGAGATTCCCTGCCATGTATCCAAAATCTGGGTAATATGACTGATGGGCCAGCATCCTAATGGTGGTCCTTGCTCGACTTCAAATTCAGCCTCGGAGCCTGTCCTTGTCCAAGACGAGCTGCTTGTCTGCCTTCATCATCGGGGCAGATTCGGTGTCGCTGGATGGAGCCGGTGCCGGAGTCGAAGGAGTCGGTGCTTTCGCTTCATCGAGACTCGTCACCAGCCTACCAATCGGTGCTTCCACAAAGAGATAGAATGGGACGGCCAGGCCGAAGGAGATCACCGCGACGCCTAGAACGTTATTTAAAATAGTCATTTTGATTAACAC
Source organism: Allodiplogaster sudhausi (assembly GCA_945643635.1). Classification (NCBI taxonomy): domain Eukaryota; kingdom Metazoa; phylum Nematoda; class Chromadorea; order Rhabditida; family Diplogasteridae; genus Allodiplogaster; species Allodiplogaster sudhausi. Next base: position 633,418 of record CALZFC010000005.1, read on the forward strand.
ACTAATCTGTAAAATATGCTAATATGAAATATATAAAAAATACAAGTTTTATGCTTGTACATACATATATTTCTATTTCTATTAGTATTAAATACAAAAGAAATTAGATTCCCACCAGGAAGAACAATGAGAAGTGCGATGGCTCCTTCAGCCTTCTGGAGATATTCGAGGTGGTTGAAGATGTAGACAACAGGCATATGAAGGAGGTAGGCAGAGAAGGTCAGGCGAGCGAGGACTGCCCAGACTGGAGGGATGTAGAGCCTGCAGGGTAAGAGAGAGAGAGAGAGAGAGAGAAAGAGACAGTGTGTGAGAGAGAGAGCCAGATCGAGAGAGAAATTAGAGATAAAGAGTGAGATAAAGGCTGAGAGAGAGAGAATCAGAAACTGACATTTGCTGTCTGAAGATGAGCGCAGTCATCATCATGAGAAGAGCAGCAGCGAAGACGGAGCGGAATGTGGCTGTGTACGTGACATTGTAGATGTTCGAGGGCATGTTTGGGTACCTGAATAATTATTACTAAAGTAGCACAGCGGTAGCGCTATTGTAGCAAAAGCATTGAGAACCAAATAACAGATGCAAGGTGTCCATCCAATAGTGAAGAAATAATAAAGACATGAGTCTAATATAATTAAAAGTAAATTAATTAATACCAACCAATATTCCGGAAGAATAGCGTAGACGGTAGCGATGGCGAGAGTGGCACCGCCGTAGAGAAGAAAGGCAGTCTGGCGGTGAGACAATCGGAAGGCATTCTGCTCCATCTCGAGGGTCGCCCAGCCAAAGACCAGGCCGAGCAGGAAGGGACCGGCCTGGAGGAGGGCAGCGTATGTATTATGTAGAATAAGAGAGCAGAGGGGAGAAAGGAAAAGAAATTCTGGAAAGAGAAAGAGGAGAGAGAGAGAGAGAGGAAGAGAGAGAGAGACAAAAGAATTGAAATGTACCTTTGTGAAAGGTCTCGAATACATCTCCCACAGTCCAGCATAGACACTCGCCATCGTCTTCTCATCCACGTCGGGGTAGAAGATGAACTGGAATAAGAAAAAAAAATAATTTTTGTGGAGGCGATGGAAACTTGTGACTGGGTAACAAACAAAACGTGCATATCAACATCTCTATTTTGCTTCGAAAACATCTTCTCTTCTGAATGGCCTGATTTGAACTATTGCGCGAGAAACTATGTACAAACCGAGACCAGTCATGGAGAAAAGGAGATAGAGAAGAGAGAAAGTAAGAGAAACAGAGAGAGCGAGAGAGAGAGTGAGAGAGAAAGAGAGAGAGTGATAGAGAGAGAGAGAGTGAGAGCGAAAGTGAAATGACGGAAAGGCCAATTCGAGTTCGCAGAAAATGAAAGAAACAGAGAATGGTGGATAGATCGGAAATGATCTGGTTACATGGAAAAGGATGGAGAAACGAATGGCGATGAGTGGTCTCTCAACTGCAAACTCCACGCACACATCATCAAGCCCGTTCAATGCTGCACAGTAGAAAGCAAAAGGAAAGCAGAGAATGATTACTGGGGAGGACAGCCACAGAGATCGACTCAGGCAAGCGTTTCGATAACGAGAGCACCGAATTAGAAAAGCAGAGAACTGCAAAAGTACCGGAATGTCGACGTCACTCTTGTTGCAGATGTTGTAGCTTGTGCAATAGGCAGCACGGAGCAGAGTGGACACGGCGATGCAGACAGAGATCACGGCAACCGCGACGCGCCCGCGTCGCGTCAAGAGATGCAGCAGGAATGGAGCAAACATCTGGAGTTGCATGTCGAGTCCGAGGTACCTGGCAAGGGAGATCATTCCGATAATTCCTCGACCGGGAATAAGATTTGAGGGCACACACCAAAGATAGCCGAGACATGTTGGAGTTGATTGCCAGTTGCCGAGGAAGCTGAGATGAGAAAGAATGCCGCGCCAGCCGCACGCCGACACCATCGTCGTGTAGAATCTTTAAGAATCTTGCTTTTAATTTATAAGCTCAATTTTTTTTAAAATAAAATTTCATCAACGATAACACAAGAATGCTACTGCATAATCTGAATGCTTTCAGGTGGCAGAAACCTGGGAAGGAGTGACTTGATGATGGGCCCGCTTGCCACGTACACGAACACGGCCACCGAAGGAGTGAGACGGAAGAAGCGGCGAGAGATGAACTTGTAGTAGTGCTCCTGAGCATCATTTTATTTAGAATTTATTGATTTTAATCATGTTTTTCAATAATGAGTTTGTTTTATACAGTAAATATGTATTAAAAAATAGATTGACGACTAGTGGCGCTGACCAGAAAGGGCATATCGCGATGCCTGAGCCACGAACGGGCTGCGAGGAGGCCGGAGAGCACGAGGAAGACTTCCACTCCGAGGGCAGAGTTGCCGAGGAGCGCACCGAAAATGGGGTGCTCGTGAACGGCTTTCTGAAGGGAGAGAGAGAGAGAGAGAGAGAGAGAGAGATAGAGGCAAAAGCAGAGAAAAAGAATGTGAAGATCTAGGATGATCAAAAACATAAAACAGAACGAACCTTGAATGGCTCAGCACTTGGGAGTCTCTCGAGAATGTCGATTCTGCCCTCGCTTCCCGTGTGATTCATCATGACCCAGAAGATGGCGACGACACGGAAGACATCGAGGACGGCGAGGCGGCTCTGGCGGGACGAAGTCAGGTCCTGAGAAGAAGATCTTGGGTACTGTATTTCGATCAAGTCCATTTCTTAACCTTTTTGCTGTTTTTTATTCATAATTAAAGTTACCTTAATTGACAGACGAAGCGAGAGCGTGGACAGAAGAGTGTTCTTGGTCAGAAGAGAGGAGATGGCGATAAGCAGTGCCCATGCAATGAGGGGTGTCGACGCTGTCCGCGGGGAATCGAAGAGGGAGGGCATCGCTGGCGGGAAAGAGGCGGACCACGCGTCGCAGTCTTCCGCCAATGAAGCGGAAGGCACGAGAAAGGAGCTTGCATTGCGAGTCTCCAGAACCAGCTGAGACATCTGCACAGTCAATTGTATTATTTGGAAGGCTATCACTGTATTAAACAACCGTGAATCGAGCATTTTCATCGACAAATATTTCTCGCACTCTTGCAAGAGTTTAAAAAAAGCATAAAATAGCACACTGTTATAAGATAATGATGAAAGGATTAAATGGATGATTAAATAGAAAGTTAAATTTAGCAATTTTTATTTAGTTTTATGCAAATTCCCGAGGAAGAACACATGGCGTTCTTGGAATGCGCGTTGTTCGAAAAAAAACTCTGTGCGAGTTGTGTTCTTTGGAGAGAAAGTGTCAATCGTGCAAAAGTGTACAAAGAGCACGCTCTGATAATGAGAGCAGTGTGAACGAGTCAACGGATTGGACGGAGATAACGAGGGCAGTTCGAGGGTGGAGAGTGAAAGGAGAGGAGGACTCCGTATTTATATCTCGCATTTAGGAGATAAATCTTAGCGGATCCAGCAAGTGCAAGTCATTTCTGTGATGATAAAGAAAAAAGGGCGAGCGAAAGATGGAAAGAAGAGCGTATACAAATTATTTTCATCAAATTGACTCATATGCCCAAAATGCACGGATACAGTATGTATATTAGTAGAATTTCGTGGGAAAGAGATAACGCAGGAATAACGCGATAGAAAAAAATATATAGAAACAATTAAAACAACATTGATTGATGCTAGAGCAGTGATAAACGAATGTGTAGAATAAAACGGAAATGTAAAAGGGCGGGGACGCTAATCGAAATATAGCATGAAAGGTATAAAAATGATAGTAGTACCAGACACAACTCTGGCTTCCACTCTCACTACGCTTTCGCTACTTATATCCTTCACGGGTGTTCGTGTCGGAAGTAGGAAGTGGGCGTGTCAACCACGACTACCTACGTGACTTTTGGAACATCGACGAGCAGACGAGTTTGACTAGAGATGGTGATGGGAACAATGATGAGTGCCAAAGAGATTGAGAGGGTGACTAATTGGGAGAGAAGGCAAGTGTTATGGTGAGGTTAGAGAGACAAGAAAGAAGAGAAAGAGAGAGAGAGAGAGAGAGAGAGAGAGAGAGCAGGGAGAGAGAGAGCGCGCAGGGAGAGACAGAAAATAGAAAGAGTAAAAAATATATAGAGTCTGAGTAGCAGAAAATGGACTCGGCCTCGCCAGGGGAACCTATTCTTTTTCTCTCTCTCTCTCTCTCTCGCTCTCTTTCTCTTTCTCTCCCTCTCTCTCTCTTCTTGTTTGCGAAGCGGCGACAATGAAGCAAAGAACGTGCGAAAATGTAAGGACAGGAAGGAGAAGTCTAGAATGACTATAAACTAGATACTAAGGGTCGGCAGAATCTACATATTTGAAAGAGTTCCGCTACTAAATATTCGCCGAAAGAAGGACAAAATCTTTATGTCCTTTCTCCGCGCTCTTCACATTACTTCAACTACATGTGAGAGATTCCAATTATAATTACTATAAGAATTGCGTGAATCTAACGGTGCTATCAGAGTCATGAAAGGAGTATGCGATAATAGATACGAGTTACATAGAGATAATTACAACAACTAATTAAATGTTTGTAAGCTTAAGGCGTTCTCTACACGAGGTACATTGCTGCCCAGCAACGACTTTGACCGGTACAACCACTCAGCCCATGACGCTGTTGGGGGGAGGCCGAGCACTCCTTCTGTCGCCTCAGTGAACTAAGTAGGAAAGTTATATTCTTTTTAAGTGTTTATCTTGATTCCATTATAAGCGAGATAGAAGAGACGCAATCAGACACTGATATCCTATGCTAACTGCAAGCTGTGGACAAAACTTGAAGTCAGGCACAAACTTTTTTTTTCTCATTACGTACATCATAAAAAGCTCCGCTCTTCATTCATTGTGTTCTGAAGCAAGGATCAGTATAAGGAAGATAATCAGGTGGTTGATACTCATTCCACTTATGCCGACTCTCGATTTGGCATTTCAAATTGCATGCGGGACATTGAAATAGAATGAAACAACTTTGCGGAGCAGATAAAGAACGACTACGATCGCGCTAGAATGAGCAAGTTGGAAATCTATCCATCACTTTCTCTCTCTCTCTCTCTCTCTCTCTCTCTCTCTCTCTTTCTCTCTTGCTCTCTTTCTCTCTCTCTCTCTCTCGCTCTCTTTCTCTCTCTCTATCCCTCTCTCTCTCTCTTTCTCTCTCTCTCTCTTTCTCTCTCTCTTTCTCTCTCTCTCTTTCTCTCTCTCTCTCTCTCCTTCTCTCTATTTCTCTCTCTCTCTCTCTCTCTCTCTCTCTCTCTCTCTCTCTCTCTCTCTCTCTCTCTCTCTCTCTCTCTCTCTCTCTCTCTCTCGCTCTCTTTCTCTCTCTATCCCTCTCTCTCTCTTTCTCTCTCTCTCTCTCTCTCTCTCTCTCTCTCTCTCTCTCTTCTCTCTCTCTCTCTCTCTCTCTCTCTCTCTCTCTCTCTCTCTGCTCTCTTTCTCTCTCTCTCTCTCTCTCTCTCTCTCTCTCTCTCTCTCCCTCTCTCTCTCTCTCTCTCTCTCTCTCTTTCTCTCTCTCTCTTTCTCTCTCTCTCTCTCTCTCTCTCTCTTTCTCTCTCTCTCTCTTCTCTCTCTCTATCTCTCTCTCCTTCTCTCTATTTCTCTCTCTCTCTCTCTCTCTCTCTCTTTCTCTCTCGCTCTCTTTCTCTCTCTCTCTCTCGCTCTCTTTCTCTCTCTCTATCCCTCTCTCTCTCTTTCTCTCTCTCTCTCTTTCTCTCTCTCTTTCTCTTTCTCTCTCTCTTTCTCTCTCTCTAGGTCTCTCTCCTTCTCTCTATTTCTCACTCTCTCGCTCTCTAGCTCTCTTTCATGCGCTCGCTCGCTATCTCTGATCTCCCCATTTGCTGACCAGTCATATATGCATTGACCTACGCAACATTTCCTCACCCCTGCCGGCTGGTGCAGCTCCTCCTTCCTTTCAATTAAATGCTTCCATTTACATGTATGCTGTGATATGTCATTGTGAGTTGCATATGAATTCATTGCTTGGCGTCAGTGCGAGCGCAGACGCTGCTTGGATTTCGGCCTGGGCATTTACTATAAAGCCATCTATAGGGTTTTTCTAACTTTTTGGAGCTCTAAGTTGCGCTCTATTGCTTGATATTCGTGGCTCATCGAGCTGAGTCGATAAAACAAAGAAAAAATGATTAGGTCACTACGACCCCTGAGGGCCGAGAAACAGAGCCTTCTATGCCCTCCTTGTCATATGACGCACAGTCCTCTCAGATACATACATCGAGATATCACAAGTCCATTTTCCCGTTGCAATTGAGCATAGTGTTGAGTAAATTTGGCAAAATTGAATAAATTTGAATACTTTCACCCCAAATACTGAGGGTGAAAAAAAGTCCACAAATACATATTACTTAAAAAAATATATCTTTCTTGATTTTTCAAAGGCTGCCATCTCGAGCTGATTCCAAACAGTTCTCGTTTGGGTCTGTATCACCGCTGGGGGCCGAGATACAGACCCCTTGGAATTTAAACTTTTCGTCCTAAGATTGCTCCAAGTCCGGGCCCTTACAAGAGAGAAGTGCCCCAGAGGGCCCTCCTAGGTACCTAAGGCCCCTAGATCAAAGTTGTTACTCTCTCTTTGGGTCACCCAATTACCCACCTAATTTGCATAAATTTGCATATTAGGGGGACTTGTAGAGGAGTCTGGGGAAGAATTTTGTCAACCTAATTTATAAAATTGAATATTTGGGAAACTTACTCAGGAGAGTCTGGGGAAGGATTTTGTCGACCTAATTTGCATACATTTGCAAATTTGGGGGACTTGTAATAATGATTCTGATAATTCTGAGTGACTAGATGGAGGGCTGAAACTTAGATATCAGATGTAGGGGACGCTTGATTGACCCCTTCTTGTTCAGTTTTTAATCCCCTCTCCATATCTCTTCTTCAAACAAAAGTTCACTCATTCTTCATTACTAACTTGCAAACTAGCCATTGTCTATTTATTACATATTGAATAAATTAGTCAAAGTGTCATGCAATTATTAAGTGGATGCGTTATTCGGGCAACCAGATTTTTATATAGAATCATACAAATTTATTCGGCGATCGAAATTCACTAAGAGTTATTGATAATAATTGGAAGCACGTAAGTCTAGAAAAGGACGCCTCAGTTGTTCACGAAACCCTCTCATCTTCTTGCACTTCGGAACGCGTTTTCTTTGTCCGATTGCGTTATTTATATTGAATTGCGAGATTTCTTCTTTTTCTTCTTTATGAGACCGTGGTGAGATGGAAGGTGAAAGGAGACTTGGAGAGTTAATTGGGTGAGGGAAGGGAGAGTGAATCAGAGGTACGGGTACCCGTACCCGTACCCCGTATACTGGCCGACGTAAGCAGAGTAGCCTGCAGTTAATACTTTATTAATTATTCCTGACATAAAGAATGCTGAGAATTTTTTTCATTGTTTATTAAAAGCAGACCGTAGGGAGAAGCGTAGGCGCCATAAAGCTGAAATTGAAAGCTAATTATATTATAGCTTGTTTCATTCCTACCCTTAAAATAATATGATCTAACTGACATTCGCGAAGTAGTACGGGCTGCCGACGGCTCCAGGGCTGAAAATATTCGTTTATTTTTTCTACAAGTATCATCAAACAAAGTCCGTTATTAAATAGATTTATATTATTAGATAGAACGATAAGTATATTACCAGTAGTAGCTCGGGGCGAGAGGGTAGACCATCCTTCGAGAGTGAGGAGAGGTGAAGTGAATTTTCTAGTTGTATTTTTAAGCTTCATCAATTCTTGCATTTGCAAGTGCAGCACTTTATGCGTGCATTCTGCAAAGTGTATCAATAGTGCATTCCAATTCGAAGATAATCTATTTGAATTAATCTAGGGAATTCGAGGAAAAGCCGAATATAATTTACAAAATTTGGAAAATCAGAATACACGTAAATATTTGGATTATTTATAATATGCATTAAATCAGCGTATCAGGAAACTGTTTTGGAAAAAAACTTGAAGAAATCGTGTATTTCAGCCAAAATCGAATTTGAAGGGTAAAGAAAAACATGAAAGGCCATGAGAACTTTGAGGTCATTATCTTGAAAACTGAACTGGAGGGCGTGAGTACTTGCCAAAATTACGAAAATCTGTTTCAAAGTGGCATGAAAGAGCATCATGGGCAGTATAAAAGAGCCCCTCGGAACGGGAAATCATCTCAGTCTCGACTTCGCTCTCCGTTCACCAGAGAAGCTCCGAAGATGGCCTACGTTTCCCCAGTCAGATTCCACAGTTTTCCCTTCCCCTCGCCCTCCTCAGGTTTGTAAATGCCCCCGCTGTTTATAGGCCGTTTCTAAAAAAAATTGCTCCTCAAAGAAAAACTTTTCCCACTAAAATTTTCTAAATTGTTCAAATTTGACTGAAACCTTTGTTTTTACTAAAGAAATAAAATCAAAAATCTCCCCCATGGACATTTATTTCGAAACAATGATTATTTTCCCAATGCTTTAAGCCATGAGTTTTGTATTTCCCAGCTTCCCGCTGGTTATCGCCGCGAGGCGCCCGAGGAAATCTCGCGCCAGTACGGCAAGCGCCCCGCCTTCTACGACGCCCAGAACGGTATGGAAGTCTTTTAGATTCCACACTCACTAAAAATATTAAATTTTTAGAAAAAAGTTATTGGTTAAATTTGCTTTCAGATTATTGTAAATAAATGTCATAAAACAAGCATGATATTCAAAGATATTAGGTTGAGTTAAAATTATAATTTTCAGGCCTCTACTACGATGGCAAGCGCGCTTACTACTACGAAGACCCGGAGCAGAGCCAGGCACCGGCTAACCAGCTCATGCGGGGCCAGGGCTAGCAGTATCAGGCACCCGCTCACCAGCTCCAGCAGGGCCTCGGGTACCAGGGCCCCGTCAACCAGCACCAGGGGTACCAGTACCAGGCACCCGCTTACAACCTCCAGCAGGGTCAGGGATACCAGTACCCTGCCGTCACCTACAATCTCCAGCAGGGCCAGGGGTACCAGCAGGGAGTCCCTGCTCAGCCCCAGCGCCTGGAGTACATGGGAGAGGGCTACGGCTACCGCTACGAGGCGCCTGAGCACATCTCTCAGCAGTACGCCAACCGCCCCGCCTTCTACGACGCGGAGCGCGGTTAGCTGTAGATTATATACAACTAGAAATTGAAACAAAATGAATAAAAGATAGAAATTAACTTAATTGAGGCCTCTACTACAACGGCAAGCGCGCTTACTACTACAAGCCGCGCGATGGCATCGAAGCCAATGCGATCAACGTTCTGGCATCGAAGCCAATGCGATCAACGTTCTCCGTGTCGGCAACGGCACTGAGGCACTTTCACTTTCAAGATTTTGTGAAATTCAATATTTCTGCAGGGCAAGCTCGAGGAGATCCGCCGTGTCGTGCCCTCTGTCTACCTCGGTCGCTAGACTCCTCTTCACTCTTCCCGTCCTTTCCCCTCTCAACGCCTCTATCCCGAATAAATGCGTTGAGATGAATGGACTATTGGAATCATTCACAGTTCGGAGAATAAAAAAGGGGGAAAAAAGGACAAAATGTCCACAGCGACATATCTAGTCTGCATCTTTTGATGATTCCTTCAAGCTTATGAAAACACTGAACGTAATTGATGTAAAAAAGCCGATTCAACCTGAACGCTAAATCGAAAAATGAATAAGTGAGAACTCGAGTAAATGGTTTCTACTAGACGTTTTTTCTTACTTAATTTTGTTAGAAATTTCATGCCAATTTGTTATATATAAATAAAGAAGGCAGAATTTAGGAAATGCTTTCGTATTTGACGGCAATTACCCCAACCGAATGGCCAGCGCTGATTGTGATTTTTATGTATAGTTGAGAAATTTATAATGTTGTATGAATGAAATCTCCCAGAAAGTGTTTCAAAATTTTTATATTTGAGTTTTCTTCAAATGTGAATTTAAATATAGCGATATGTGAAATATGTATCTTATCTCTTGTATTTCATTACAGGACATGGCGAGGCATTTCAGCGTACGGATCAGGTCTCCTTCTGCCTCGTATCCTTCCACTTCCTCGTCTCCTCTGCTGCTTCTCCTTCCGAGCCTCATCTCAGGCTGCCCGCTTCTTTTCTGTTTGCTCCCTGAAAGAACACTTTTTTGCTGCTTGTCAAAATAATGTGAATACGAAATCCCTGAAAGTGAGACTTATTTCTTTAGCTATTGTTATTTTTAAATATTTACCAGTTGTCTCTTCTTCAATATTTTAGAATTTATTGGTTAAATATGAATTTTTTTCTGTTTATTTTCTGTATTATTTCTCTCTTGTAGTACCTGGAGAACTCTTCTTTCTGCATAGTCTCTCCGTGCATGATTTTAGGAGTCATATATGTAAGTAGATGTGTTATAATGCAGTACACCAGTAATGATAACAATCGGGGGGGGGGGCTTTAAAACTTTAAATAAGAGAGCTTCAAAAAAGCTCTCGGTGTTCCCTTAATCGTCATATGTTCTGATTATCCCCACCAAACAAATTCATTGTGATTTCGTCATCCAGACAGGGTTTTTTTTAATCCGAGCAAGGGCAATGGATGTGAAGGGAATGGATGAGCGGGAGGAAGGGTTCTGGTGACGAGAGATGAGTGAAGAGAGAATGGAGGAAGTGGGCTGAACCATCCTTGAAGTGGGCGGAGTCTTGTGTTCTCGTTTCGCTGGCGGCCAAGGAGGCAGCACGATAATTTCGGGGGCGGCCCCGGCGCGAGTAGTCGCCGCCTTCGCGTCCGTGTTCTCCTTCTCCGCTTACAATTTTGAAGTTTATTTAATGTTTGACTTTCAAAATAATAAATCTTCTCTGACATCAGCAGCGACGACGACGATCTTGTCAGTCTTGGTCAGTCCGCTGTTGCGAAGAACATCGAGGTGAAGAATGCCTCCCGACTCGATGAAAGCGTGCACCGGGTTCACACGGTACAGTAGGTTGTCCGTGCATTTCAACAAGTGCGAGAGAGTGGAGAGGGGAAGAGATGAGGGGGAGAGAGAAGAGAGAGAGAAAGAAAGAGAGAGAGAGTAAAGATTGCGCGTCGTTGGCCCAAGTAGTTTTGAATGGCCGTGGAGGCGAGCCCTCCACTGGCACTGAAGCGGAGATCCGAGTTGGCGAGGCTCAGCTGGTTGCGGAGAGGCTTAGAGGCCGCCACTGCCATCGGCTTGGCTGTGGTGAGCTTGGTGCGCTGAATTTATAAAAAAAATTATTAATCCAGGGAATAAAGCGATACAATATGTAGATCGCACTAAGTAATAAAAGAATAAGTGACTCCGCTGGAGGCAATTTTGACGGAGAGATCGGAGAGAGAAGGGCTGATGGATTTCTTGCTCTTCTGGCTGAAGAGTCGCTTCTTCTTCGACAGCTGGCTCTTGACCGAGCGAGAGGGAGAACGGCTGGTCATCTCCACGCGAACTTCCTCAAATTACTCACCATCAGCTTGAAGTTTTAGCCATATGAAATGGAATATTGTTATATACATATATGAATATATCTATGTATGTCAACATGAGGGGCAGATCCCACTCACTGAAGACCGCTTGTTGGGGGCGGTGCCTTCCTTTAGGACAAAGCCAAAATTGTTGGCGGGACCATTCTTGGGGGCGGGGCAATCCTTAGTAACGGGAGCATCCTTGGGGGCGGAGTCATTCTTCGGGGCGGCGCCAATATTAGGGTCTGCGCCAACCTTGAATGCCGACTTCTTCAACTTTCTGCAAATTTAAAAGTATTAGGTGTATGTGATAATCATAACTTCCAATAACATTTTCAGTTTAATATTAGAAGAAAATATGAAAACAATTTCATGCGTGAGAATAAGAGTTTCTCTTTTCATGTATGTCAAGAAGCTGCGCATTTTGAATGGCCGTGGTTGCTTTCTTAAAAGTAAATAAAACCGTTTGTTGTTTAGCTTTGTGGACTTAAAACACATCTCATTGCCAGAACCGATGCTTTATTGAGTCATCGTTTCTGTAATCGCTCTTCATCTGAAATGACAGATTTTCGTCATGAACAACAGGGAAACGGGCGACAGAATCTACCATCATTCTCTTCCTTTCTCTGTTTATTCTCGCGTTCGTGATCGCATTAGAAAATGAACTTAATAGAGGATGGATATTTTTTTTCTCTGGCTTGGCAGCGATGGAGAGAAAATCCAAAGCCGGTTCAACAAATGTATGTAGATATGTATTAGTGATACGTTCAGTGAACGAAGTAGTCTCCAAACGTCATATTTTTTCTTAATATTGGAGCCATCACTGATAATGAGTTTCAAGGTCATTTAACTCGAGAGAATTACAGTTTTCATGCTTAGAATGGAGACAACAACATCGATTTTTGCACACTTTCTGCCGTGTCAAGAGAGGCAACAAAAAGGGAACAATTTTTTTTCAGTAGTACCAAGGAAAAGTGTACTTGGCGAAGTCCCTCTTTTCTCTGCCGAGTGTAACTTTCGCGTTATTTTTCATATTAAAAGTTTTCAAAAATTAAATTTGAACTTTAGATTTCGAATGCTACGGATGACGCAGTCATTATTCCTCCTTTCCTTTGCCGCCTCATCGTGCGGATTCAACATTCTCGTGTACAATCCCAAGTTTGGCCATTCGCACTCGAATTTCATGGGTCGAATCGCGGATATCCTCGTTGAGGCCAGCCATGACGTGGTGAGAACTTTTTTGGCAAAGCAACTTTACGTATCCTCATTCGGCTTGCAGACTTCGCTGATACCAGAGATCTGGCCGCAAGTGGCAGATGGAACAACGAAATCGACGCGGATCATCCGCCTCCCTCAAGACGAGCGGGTGCGCGAGGCTCGCGCGATGGGCTCCGTCGCGCGCGTCGATTATTGGAAGACTGAATTCGATCTCAAAGCTGCACAGATGGTTGGGACACTGCAAAGACAAGCAACAGTATAAATATGTGTAAAATATACACGGATGTATGTACATATGTACATGCATATCCTGTCTAGGTTCGCATCCGTTGGAACGGCATGTTCTGCCCACAATGCGAGGCGACTCTTCGCCATCCCGGACTGCTCGAAGAACTGAGGGAGAACAACTTCGACTTACTCATCTACGAGACCTTCGACTATTGCGCGCTTGGTTTTCTTTACTTCCTTGTAATAAAAAGAGAGATATCAGCAAACAAAATGAGAGCTTAACGTTTGAAAAAATTCTTGTCTAACTAGTTGAAAAATATGTACATACATTCATACATATTTTTCAGATTGCTCACGATTCTGCCAGCGTTTAAGATGAAATAATTTAGAGAGAAAAAACAAAAAAAGTTGAAGCATGCTGTGAACATTTTAGGACTCTCTCATGTCTTGGGCATCAAAGCAACGATTGCAGTCTCCACGACAACTCTCATCGACAACGTCGCCTTCGACCTCGGCATTCCTGTCGTGCCGAGCTACAATCCAAGTTGGCACAAGCAAGAATAGTCAAGCCATGAACACTATTTTGATGAAACCGATAACGCATAGAATTTAGCCAAACGTGGCTCGTTTCCCATGTTTTGCCAGAAAAAAAATCCTATAAAAAGCGTACCTTTGTCTCATTGTCAGATGTTTGTCATTTTGGCATATTTTGGAAACGTTTTTTTCCTTGCTTGTTCGCGGTTGAAAAAAGTCACACGGCATGTCCTTGTCACCGAAGTTGGTAGCTCAGCTCCAAGTGGTTGGTGCTAGCACGCAAGGATCCCGAGTTCGGTCCCGACGACCGCCTCTGCTACCCTACGATGATGGCCCACGTGGAAGGAGCATGCTACGAAGAGTATTGCCCCTGGAGTATGGGTTGGCTCCATAGGGAAAGCGCTTAATTGGAAGTCGTCACTGGTGACTACCGGCAGGTCCAGCCTCGATTCCGGCTATTTGTGTACCTCGGTAGTCCTATTAATCGGATTAATCGTATTAATTGCGTATCGAACAATGTTAGACGGTACGGTATGTATGCGCTCATTTTAACAATGTTTCGTAGAATATGCTGAAAGATCTCGAATTTGGCTGCAACAAATTGCAGGCTTGTCTACCATGCACCTGGACTCTTCACTTTGGAGTCGCGCCTTGAATGTCTTTGAGACATATCTCGTAAATGTTCGCTGGGACGGACCTCTCGAATGCGCCGACGAAATCTTCCAGCGCGAGTTTACAAACTTTCCCGGCATGAGGGCGCGTTCATTTCTGTTACTTTAGAATATTATATCTTCACTTATGCATTCGCAAGCAAAATTCGGACACATATTCAGAATCATTTTATTGGTCTTTATAGCAAAAAGAAATTGAGTTTTCACCTCTTTTAAAGGTTGGCGATCACCCAAAAGTATGTGAGATTTCGAATTCACCCGGCCCTTGACATTATTCATGAGTGTTGGATTTGTGCGACCCGCGAAATAGCACGCGAAAATGAAAGTTCCTACTTTCAGCACTAATGCAACAATTCGAACTTGCATTAATTCTTTTTCTGTCATCGTCCTCCTTTAAATCTGTTCAATCAACGCATCATTTTCTTTTTACAGGGTAGATAGTTCTATGGTTGGGTGTTCTTAATGTATGTGGCTTTCTAGTTTTATTTATATCCAAACGGCTTACATAAACGATAAAAAAATTGTTTTAGAAGCTGATCTCGGAAGCGGCGTTCGTGTTCACGAACTCGGAGCCGCTCATCGACTTCGCCCGTCCTTTGCTCAGAAAAGTCGTAGACCTCGGCGGAATCGGCATTCAGGATCCCAAGCCACTCGATGAGGTCGTAGACAGTTTTTTTAGATAAAGAGAAAAATGAACACTGAATCACCGTAGAACAGAATTCGCTTTTCATTTCATAGCTCAAGTCGGTCTAGCAATAATTCGTGTTCCCTTGGTGAATTTCTATTACACGTTTTGACTTTGCTCGTTTCCATTTCTTATAAATTCAATTCTCGTAGCCTTGGGACGTAATTCTGAGCCGTCGTTCGTTGAATGTCCTTATCTCATTTGGCACAATTGTCACGAACGCGCAGATGCCGCAGCCGTTGAAGAACTTTTTCGTTGAGGTTCTCTTTCCCTTTTTCTTCCTTCAAATTTCGGTCAAGCTTTTCATTAAAATCTGTCAAAGTGTTCAGTTATTTACGACGTATCCGAATGTAACCTTCATATGGAAGTACGAAGATCCTGAAGACGAGTTCGCTCGGTCGCTTCTGGCCTCGCTCGCCAATGTCGTGCTCATCAAGTGGACATCTCAGAACGACCTTTTGGGTATGCCAATCATAATGCCAAACAAACATAGCCCTTATTACGAAAAAAAAGGTTTTTTTTTGGAATTGAACGATATAGCCATTTGAAGGCGACGGCCGAGTGACTGGCTTCATCTCTCACGCCGGAATGGCCTCGTACCAGGAGGCAGCTGCCAGAGGCGTCCCGGGCATCTTCATTCCACTCTTTGGCGACCAGCCAAGGAATGCAGCCATGATGGAACACAATGGAATCGGCCTTGTGCTGGACAAGCGAGAAGCTGCTCAGGTCAAATTCTATTTCCCTTACATTTATATTCTCTCTTTTGTCCTCGCTCATTTGGATTTATTTCAACAAAATCTCGTTTTGTTTTCAGCCGAAGAGGTTGTCTGAAACTTTCGATCGACTCCTCACCACTAAAAGGTTGTGCCTATCACCAGATAACTTATCCGTAATTAATTATTCAAAAAAAATGCTTGAACACTGTGAAATCCTTCTTCTTTAGCTTGTATGTGAATGCGAAGAAAACCTCTCGAATGTTGTCTCGCCGTCCGTTTTCTCCTCGCGAATTGCTCGTGAAACACGTCGAGTTCGCCGCTGAGTTCGGCTCTGCCAAGTCGCTGACCCCGCGCGGACTCCAACTCGGCTGGATTCAGTACTTCCTCGTTGATGCCATTGCCGCTGCTCTCCTTGCTCTGACTCTCGCAGTAATTGTGGTATTCTTCATTTGTCGCTCTATTCACCGGTTGTCAATCAATCACATTTCTAAGGCTAAAGTGAAGAAATCATGAGAAATATAAACATTTTCCTAATTCATCTTCAATACTACTTTTCCTTTATCTCTGCTTTATTCTTGATCTAATTTGGAATAAAATGTTTATCAAATAATGATGATAGTGTAGGGGTTGGCGACCAGAATGTAATCTATGTAGTTTGTGATGAGATCACAGTGGTATTCCATCGAGTGCTATTCCAAAGCTTCCGATGCCAAACGGATTGAAAAAAAAAGATTTATTTCAATGTCGCGTTTTTTTGCTCTAAGTTGTAACGAGTACTATTCTGATTGAAAGTAATAAAGAGAGCGAGAGAGACCTCCCGATTCTCTGATTCATCGGCAAGTACGCACTCCTTTAAAAGCGCGTTTATCTAGCTCCTTGTTTGCGTAACAATATGTTTTAGAGCCAACAAATGATCCGTTTTGTTAATTACTTTATGCAGAATTATGAGAGTGGAATGATTTTCTTTCACTGCCGTTTCCAACGCGTTGAGCATAGTATCCGCGCGCTTCTAGTCTGCAAAATCCCCAATGAACGAATGAATCAAGGCGAATACGGTAGGACTCTTACAGTATCTGAACTGGACGTCGGCGCGGATCTGACCCGAGCGACTCCAAACGATCATCGGAAGACGATTCGACGTCGAGAGAATGTCGTCGGGCTTTGAGATGCTGCCGCAGTTACTGCAATTTAGTGAATTAAATATGTTTATATTTGAACATGGAGAGAAAATTCTACAAGAAAATTTGTTCTATTTAGAAGATTTATAAATTCGATGTAATGCAAAAGAATTTATGATCGAGATTCCCTTGGAATTGCAGATTCTCGTCTAACCGGAGTCCTCGCGGTCGCAGATCAGCGGCTGGCTTCACTTCGATGCCGTTGTTGTAGCAGCCTTGCATCGATGAGCCCCAGACACCGTCGAATTTGAGTTGGATGTGCGTGCCAGCGGGGGCCTGCAGTAATTGTAAAGGAGATAGACTGTTAGCTATTTAGAATGAAAAGAGGTAGTTTTTATTCTAGAAGAAGATGTGCTCAGTGGCATTGCTGACATTGATGACGTAAGTGCACGTCTCGTAGTCGTCACGCTCTCGGCTTGCTCCGAAAAGAAGGAGTCCGGAAAATGAAGTGACGGCCATAGCAACACCGACCAATTTATACTCTTATTGGCTGATGTATGTATCTATTTCGGTTATTCTCATGTTCGTTCGTACATACATTAGGCTGAACAAACGAAAGGACGCTATGACTGAGAGGGAAAAAGTCGCCTCTATCCTCCTCCGCTCCATTTTGAGCCGTTTTCATCTTCTTCTGAACTATCTGTACAAATAGACGTCTTTGTGGCTAGTTAAATGTCATCCATCTCTCTGTGATAAAAAAAAAGAACAAGCTTGTCGACGTCGAGCATTCGAGTTCTTTGCAAGGATTGGGATAAATAAGGAGGTGAAATGTTTAATCCCATCTTTAATGCCGCATCTGTATAGGTAATCCATGTTATTCTCTGCCAATCACTCTTGAAATTTGTGCGCTTGAAAGTTTATCACGGTATAGAACGTAACGATCAAAGAACGTTTTCGACTACAACAAAGTGGTATTATTCTTGTTTTTGCTGTTATCGAAGATTTCGTCGAGATCTAGTCTGCAAAGAGAACGAAAGAGTTGAAGTGCGTAAATATTTTGTCATTCAGAAGAAGAAACGACTTACAGTATCTGAACTGGACGTCGGCGCGGATCTGACCCGAGCGACTCCAAACAATGATCGGAAGACGATTCGTCGATGAGATAATGTCTTCAGGCTTCGCCACGCTTCCGCAGTTGCTGAGGAGGAGGTCAATAAAGATTTGATTTCCTCTTGGCTAACAAAGTTCTTCTTCTTCATTTTTCCCCGTTCTGTCCATTTTCGCATATTTCAAGAGAATCACCGAATTCCACGCGGTCGCAGATCGGTGGCTGGCTTGACTTCGATTCCGTTCGTTTGGCAGCCTTGGCCGGAGTAGCCCCAGACTCCGTCGAATTGGAGCTGGATGCGGCGGCCTTGGGGAGCCTAGGAATACGAGGACTAAGGCAAACAGAGAAAGATCATGAAGGTGAGGGAAAGGAGGGGGAGATATGAAAAAAAAACTGCACCAAATGGAAGAGAACGAGAGAGAATGAAAGTGAGAAAAAGTGGTGAAGCAGAAAGAAAGAGAGATCAAGAGTATCTCTGACATTGATGACGTAGTTGCAAGTTTCAAAATCTTCCCGCTCTCTGCCGTTCTGCCAATTAATAGTTCTGTTAAAGGGAGCAAGATAGTAAACCGGGATAGTTCAGTGAGACCGAACTGTTTCAGCTGGGCATCTTTGATTCTTTCAGACACCCAGTAGTTCACCTTATTACTAATTTGCTGTGTTTCATACACACAAACAGTTGCCGTAGCATTCTGAGGCTGTTCAGTAACATCATCAGCCTTCCAGCAACCCGAGGACTTCAGTTGGGCTGTGAAACCAGTAAACTGCTCCCCAGGACATAGCGCAACCGTCATCAGGCGGCCTTTTTGACTCCACATTTAAATGGGATTGGGAGCAGGGGCAGGGCGAGACCAGACATAGTATCTAGTTCGCTTGGCCCTAATACTTCACTGCCGGTCGGTACGATAGTGAGGCCAGGACGAACTATCAAACTGAACTATCCACAGCATGCTAATAGTTCCGAACTATCTGCGCTGTGTGTTGATGAAAAAAATTGTCCAGTGACTCGGTTGCATCCGTTGTTGAGAGACAGCTGCTGCTTCCCGACATGAGAAGAGCAGCCGCCGCCGCTCACCACTTCGATGCTTTACAAAATAAGGATGTTAATTCGCGAATTCTTGTCTGATTTGTGTAAAATGGCGTAAACCGTTACCGATCGTTGCCCGGATGATTCTCTCCAAAGTTGACACAAGTGTGCGTGCTCCAGAATCGAGTTGCGAGACGGAAGAGACGCTTGATTTCTTCGCCTTAATTCGTTTACATTACGAATAAGAAACGGAGATACATAATAAAATAAAATACATAAAAACATAATGTGCTAAACGATAAAAATGATGACTGACTGGCGCTGGGCGCGAAGGAGAACGGAATGGTCTGCGTGCCCCAGATGTTCGAGGGGTATCTGCCGGGCGGAGTGTAGGCCTGGCGGCGGGAGCTTCCCGCGCCCTTGACATCCCCGACAATGGCTGCCAACTGTTCTCTATAATAGAAAGGAAACACATTCTTCAGTTTCATAGAGAACCATTCAGAAGACTCCAATCAGAACGAGTCCAACTTTGTGAGGAGAATATCTCCCTCGAAGGTTTCGTTGGCGATCGCGGAGTTGACGGCCTCTTCTGCTCGCTCGGCTTCGGCGTCGCCTTCCGGAATCAGAGGAATGTGCTGGAAAAATTAATATCCATACTTCGCTTTCCAAGGATTTTCATTATAGCTCACATCAGACGGGTCAATGTTTTTTGCAAATATTGACAAAAATAGACTTGCATCTTTCCAGCACAGATGGGTTATGGCGAAGGTTCGTTAAGGAAAGGAATGAAATGGTTGATCGAACAGTGAGCAGCTCCTTGGTCTCTTCAGCGTGCTCCGCTGCCTCTTCAGCCACGCGCTCCGCCAGAATCTTCTTGTCTTCTTCGAACTCGTCGAGATCGAGGTACTTCGCGATTTCCTGCACTTTGAACTGCTCTCTCTCCCCTCCCTCTCTCCATCTCCTTCTCTCTCTCTCTCTCTCTCTCTCTCTCTCTCTCTCTCTCTCTCTCTTGAAAACGTAACATTTTCGGTATTCTCAAACATATGTATGTACATATATATGAATTTACATCATTTGCTCATTCGAATGACAAATTCAAATTCTAGCTGATTAATCCAAGCAAAAAATAAAACGTGACTTTTCGAAGAGTTCTCGATCACTTGGAGCTGCGAGCACAGAGGTTAGCGAAAGGAGAATCAGCGGGAGAACTCGCATTCTGCAATGTTCGTAATACATGGTCCTTCTAATTCATTTCTCAAGATATACATATGTATCTATAGTTGATTTAAAGTTAAAAAGAACTATTTAAGAAGACAATAGTGAACTGACGTCGCCCTGTCCAGGTCTCCGAAGAGTCCGTGAGATGAAGTGAAGATCCACGGCCTCGACGGCCTTTTATATCACTCCATCCTTGCATCATTCGACGTTTAACACGCAGCTGAACTAACAGAAAGCGTGTCTGACTCGCGCGTATCTTTGCGAATCTTCCCGAATCACTCCATTTTCTGTTCTGGGCTTTTGGCAATGCCTGAACAAATGTCTGTAGAGAAGAGCACGAGCGGAAGTAGCAGAAAGAGACGTTGCTCTTTATAAGGTTCAGTAGAATAGATTTTTTTTAATAATAAGCGAAACTTACCTGTTTATATCATTCTTCAGGAGATAGCAAATAATACCAGAAATCGAAAAGGAATTATGCTACCATTGCAGAATCGAAGATTGTCGGGTATGAAAAACAACTCTTTCTCCCTGAAGGTCCGTGAAATGAGGTAAAGATCCAGCGAAAGGGAGATAGAGAGAAATTGAGAGAGACAGAAAGAGAGATGCTATTTTCGGTGATCGTTCAGTTCTTCTACTTCTCGGGCATCAAGATGGCTTTAGGGAGATTTCGAGTCGTTCACATTTACTTTGGCCCTTTGCACGACGAGGGTATCCAAATTCTGAGCAGATGCCAGCCTTTGTCGGTGACTATTTCCTTACTCTTCTTTTCGTTATCATCACTCACCCCTATCGCTAAGTTACTCTCTCCCTCTCTCTCTCTCTCTCTCTCTCTCTCTCTCTTTCTCACTATCTCTCAATCGCGTTCTCCCTCTTTTTCCCCGAACCACAATAAAATACTTTCACTCTCCTCCTCGCCGTCTGGTTAGGGAGGGAGCGGGCAAATTGGGAAAAAAATTTTAAAGCAAAGTAAGCTGACTTAAGAATCGACTATTTTGCCATTTAATAAATTAGATAAGGGTAGTATGTTTTATTAAGTAAAAATATTTGTTGATATTTTCATCTAAACTCCTTTCTACTGCTATTGCGGATGAAAATACCATAAAAATTGAAGGACTGTCGAGATGGAGAACAAAGGCTATTTACAAACAAAAAACATCCTTTCATACCTTGTGTCATCTTCGTAATAATGATAAAATTAATGCAAAAATATTCAGAGATATCGGATTCGCCTAAACCCGAAGTGGACGCAGAGGTGGAGATTGAGAAATTCTAAACTCTCCATCGACGTCTCTCTCCTTGCTCTATCTATCACTCTGCTCTATCTGAGTCGCTTCGCTGTACTGAGGAACGTCATGCTAATTCGTCCCAACACTCTTATGCAAATACGAACTCTAGCAGGTAATCCTGCACAGCGAGTTTTTGTTGTTGTTGGCCTGGCAACATTTTTCCTATGTAGACACATACATATAATGCCGACAACAATAATACAATTGGACTTGCTTTTCATTGAATGGCTATCATCACAGCGATTTTTCATGCGAATGATTCATTTGAGCGACTTGTCTAAATACATTTATTTATTGATTTATTTACATTCATCGATTAAGATGTGGCAACACTTGTAGAGATATGACACGACAGGAGATCCAAATAATCGAAATGAATAAGAACCGTGCGAGATACTGAGGGATAACATGACCAGAAATATGGTGCGTTTTGATCTAAAAAAGTAACTAAACTTCTTTAATATTAATTACAGTTAGCAATAGGTAATGGGAAGAGGAGGGATAGGCGCGATAGCATTGATAGCTGCGGAGGTGGATGAGGTCCCTCGGAAAGGGGTGGACGAGGCCCCCTGGGCTGGCAAGACCTATACATAGACATCCAATTTCCTCCCTTCAATCTTTCTCCTTCTTCTCTCTCTCTCTCTCTCTCTCTCTCTTGTTGACTTCTCAATCGAAATGCTGTCAATATCTTTTCGATTTAACAAATGAGTGGACTACTTTAGGCCCATGAGAAGTACAGTATGATGAATATGTATGAATTTACAGATAATTCTCTACTGATTGCTTGAATTATATATTTAATTGTTCGCTTGCATTGAGAAAGCCAATGTAGGAGACTCGTTCAGGGGCATGTCTGGAACAAAATTATTTTTCATTTTTTATTCCTTCTGAAGGCTTATGTAGTATCCAACAAAGATCTCAAAAAATTTTGTTCTAAAAATTATTTTCTTCAGTTTCGTGTTTAAGAAATTCGCATTATTTTCGATAAAAGCTATTGCAGTACTTTTAGAGGAGAGAGAGAAAGAGACAGAAAGAGAGAGAGAGAGAAGGAAAGAGAGAAGATAGAGATAAAGAAGGAGGGGTAATGAAAAGGACTAACAGAGATGGAGAGAGAGAGAGGACAGAGAGAAAGAGGTGAGAGTAGGAGCGAGAGAATGAGAAGGACTAATAGAGATCAAGAGAGACAAGAGAGAGAGGGATAGAGAGGAAAGAGAGAACGAGAGAGAGAGAGAGAGAGAGAGAGAGAGGACAAAGCGAAGGACAGCGAAGGAAAGAGAATGAAAAGGAAAAAAGGGTGGAGAGGGAGGTAGAGACAGAGAGAGAGACAGAGAAAGTTGGAGAGAGAGGCTGAGAGAGAGAGACAGAGAGAGGAGAGAGAAGGACTGGTCGATAGCAGACTGTTTGCTTTCATTGTATGATCTGCTCTATCTTCAGTCTTTCAGGCTGAAGATAGAGCAGACTTTCAGGCTGAAGATGACCGCTGGCAGTGGCGAAAAGTTGTCGAATAATGATGACGAGTACACGGCGCGCGGAATCTTCTTCTCTGGCGAGGCGACGAAGAAGGGAGACAAAGTCGCGCCAGTTGGTACGGGAATTTGGAAACGTATATATAAAGTGAAATAACTAACTGACATCGTGGAAAATTGTCTTGAAAACTTGATAAAAAAGATGTTTGCTTAAAGCCATTTTTATAACATGTTATTCGTAAAAAATAATTATAATTACTGTTAATTTCTTGACATTTTCAGCGAAGCCTCCTACTGTAAATTCGAGTTAAAATGCGAAGAAGCTTGGTAATGCTGCCGTGGAGAACAAGGGGGAACTACAACCACCTCCAGGAACTTACATGATGTACCCTGAACGATGGCTCATCCTCAGTGCCGTCTGTCTCCTCGCTTTTTCAAACTCGGCTGTTAGCACACAATGTCTCCTTCTTCTGAGTTACGCAAGTAATCAATAGCTGGGTTACTACTTCGTGGTTTAATCGGGAACATCCGATGAGGGCTGCTAGTCGTGCCAGTGAAGTCTTTGCTTTGATAAGAGAATGCGCCATTATACTCCTTCCCAGTTCATTTCACTCCTTGTAATCCTCAATAGGCTTTCTCCCCCCATGATGATCCTCGCTTTTATTGGTTGGCTTTCTCCCACTCCCCATCGATGTGACTTCTTTCCTCTCCAGCAATGGCTCGAGTACGAGGCGCTGACCCGTCCTTCGGCCGTCTTTTACTGCGGCATTCCAATATCACGCGCTTCCGAATGTATTGTCGGCATCTGGTCCAACCAGATCTTCCAGGTCCTGGCACGCTTTCCCTGCCCTTCGCTACCGTATTCCTCATTCAGATTGGCGGTCTTCTCTTTGGCATCCTTGGCATGTACTGCACGGACAAGATGGGCATTCGACCCACGGTTCGAGCTGAAATTAAATATATGAAGTTTTTTCACTTTACTGGATGCTTAAATTAGTCGAGTCTTATTTCCAAATTAAATTGGCTTCCCTCGTACAAGACGTTAATGGTTATTAAATGTTGTTTTAAATATTAAAAAATATTTTCGCGTGAAATATTTTCATCTTTTCTTCGAGATGCTGATCGCGTCCTCTTTGAACTTTGCCGGTGCGGGCCTACGTATCGTCTCTGCTCTCCCCGCCCTTCCTCTCTCCCTGCGACCCGCACTTCTTCACATTGGTTTGTTGGTGAAACAATTCAAGAGGGTATCCATCTTCCCTTCTCCCCTCAGGCTCTTCCTTCTCTGCCGCTTCTAACCCCTTCATGCTGGTGCTCGCACCCAAGGTGGCCGAGTTCTGGTTTTCAGAGTTGCAGCGAGCAACGGCCCATGTTCTCAGCTTTGTCGGTTAGCTCACTTCTCTTCCTCCATCCCTCAGGGTGCTGCTTTCTAGCTCTAACTTTCTCTCTTTCGCTCTCTCTCTCTCTCTTTCTCTCTCTCTCACTCTCTCGCTAACTCTCTCCATCATGAGGCTGCTTTCTCTCTCTCTAACTCTCCTCTATTTCCCCCACTCACTCTCACACTCGCCTTCTGTCTCTCTCTGGCTCTCTCTCCCTCCACTCTTCCATCTCTTAATTCCCCCATTTTCCATCGAATCCCGTCGGTATCGTAGTGGGTTCTTCCCTTCCTCTCCTTATAATCTCAGCCACCAACACGGATGAACATTCTAACAACTTCGCTATCATGGTTTGTCTATCGCATCGATACAAAAATGACCTACCGTGCTGGCATTTCGTGTTAGAAGTTAGAGCTCGTTTAAGAATGCCGGCGAGTGGGTAGTGTCCATTGCGGTGTTTGCGCTTTCTTTCTGCATTCGCCACTCTTCTCCGATAACCCCTCCTTCCCCCTCAAGGGACGACAGCAAGAACGACCATCCGGGCTTTTTCCAAGGCATTTACCTTGTTATCATGTTAGTCTGAGAAACGAGGGAGGAATCTCAAACAAAGGAGAGAGAGGAGATAACCCTGCTGCAGAAACAAGGACTTCCTCCTCCTCTCAATCCCCTTCGGGCTCATCTTTGGCCTCCCTTGGGCCTTCGCGCTCTACAGCGATGACATCTGCAACGAACTCGGCTACCCGGTAAGCAAGCAAGCAGCTGATGTCACCTCCTAAATGAGGGCGACCAAGTCCGATAGGAACACCCACCCTTTCTCTTGCCTTTGGGAAGCGCCACCCCACTCACAATCAGTTTTTTGTTGCAAATTGTAGCAAAAACTAGTCAGTTTCTACATTACCTTCCTTTCCGACCACAAATGTGCCCTGTTTTGTAGAAGTCTTGACAGAGATTCCCTGCTCGAAAGACTCCTGGCAATGTGCCAATTCTTTGCAGGAGGGAATCAGTGGCTACGGCACTGCACTGAACGCGGTGCTGGGCACGGCGACTGCCTTCTTCGCCGGCAGAGTCGTCGACCGCTCCAAGAAGTTCAAGGAGACCATCCGAGTCTGCGCAGGCGGAATGCTCCTCACGCAGATTCTCATGATTTGGGTGGGTCGAGGAATCCTACATTTCTTCGCAATGTGTCAACCATTTTAGAAACAAATCGGGCACTCTAATCACAATATTCTGAGACACTGAATCATGGCACCTCTCCCTCTCTCTCTCTCTCTCTCTCTCTCTCTTCTTATCTTCTTTCTCTGTTTCCTCTCTATCCCTCTGCCCGCTCTCATCTCTGTCTCTCTCTCTATATCCCTCTGCAGCACCTAAGCCACGCGCACACCTCGACTGCCGACTCCACCATCTTCTTGACTCTATTCGGTCTCCTTGGTCTCCTCACGATCCCTGCTTTTCCAATCGGGATTGAATGCGTCTTTCCTGTGATGGAAGCAACGGCGGCAGGAATAATTAATATTTTCGGGTAAGGACCTTTTTTGAAATTGATCCAAACAATAATAGGGGAACACATAACTGTAATTATAATTAGCAATTTATTAAAGTGGCTTAAACGTTTTCCAGCCACTTCATAATGTTCGTCGTTGTCTACGGAATGGATGTTCTCCATCAAGTGCCTTGGTCCTCGTCTCAACCCGAACCGACTTCCACTCCCACATAAATGTTATTTTTTTCATTTCCATTTAATACTTTTAGTGGAAGTTACAGTGAAATAAATTTGTATGTTCAGTGATGCTCTATGTATGGACTGCTTTCGGTGTCATCGCAACTGCTGTTTGCATTTTTCTTCGTGAATCCGAGGTTCATTTTGTTCTTTAAAAAACATTTTATATTAAACTAATATTGGGAATTTTTTTTTTACTTATTTTGAAAAACATGTATACACTTTCCAGGTACAATCGAATCGAGTTCGAGGCTGCCCTCTTAAAGGAGAATAGACAAGAATTGAAGAATGGAGAAGGACGTAGACTAGAAGAAGGAAAAGAAGATCACAGATCAGGAGGAGGAGCAGAGTAAGCGGAGAGTCGGATTCGACAGCCTGAACGAATGAGAGACCGTCTGTTTCTCTGCCGTCTCCCCATCCTCCCTCTCTCTCTATCTTCTCTCTCTCTCTTGCTCCAGCTGGCTAACCCATCTCTTCCATGTTTCCTGTTTTGTTCTTTGTTTTCAGTCCGGCAGGCTCCCTTTAATAATGTGTCTCATCCCATCCAGTTGTTTATGCTATAATTCTATTTTCCTAACATATTGTATTGTTTGCATTGTTTGCCTGATGTTAGCCTTTTATGATTTGACATCCATCACATGCAAGCTGATAAACTGAACGAACCTTGCGGTGAATGCACAGTAAAAAAAATTCTGGTACTGTCAAACAAGTAAAAACCCGTACTGTTACTTCGGCCTTTTTATGGTTGCCCTTCATTCATGAACATTTTATTGGCTTGTTGTTGACCATAAGACATTATGCACTATTCATAATTGGCAGTTGTGCTATTGTCGGAAAAGGCGAAGATTATATAAGGAAAAGATGTCGGTGTAAACAAGAATGAGTATCATAATGATCCTTATCTTGGACCGATTCTAATCAGAACACAATAGAGGAGGTAACCAAACTGTACGGCGCGGTCTATTTAAAGGAGTAATATTCCCACGCCGTTCATGGTTCAAATTTCGACACAGGCGCGTATGAAATTAGGAGGACAAACTTTCGCACGCTTTAATGGCTATGATAAATATGACTCTTCTAGATTTCTTCTAGAAATCCAACTTACAAGTTGGAAATACTCCGGGCCGAAAAACAAGCAAAAGAAACATAATCGATAAGGAAGACAACAGAATCATGTTTGGGGAAAAAGTGGGGAGTTGTAGCTTGGTTGTAAAGAGCTGTCATGCTTACGCCTTCCGGGCCTAAAAGAAGAGTGAAGTTGAAGAGCGTCGTTGATGTTGATGTGAGTGAAGCGCGCGAAGTCAATTGTCTCGCTTAGTTTGAATTTTCGTATTTTGCTTCTCCAGTTTCTCTCTCCATTTATTTAGTTGAGTGTATCTCTATCCCTTCCCTCACCAAATCAACTCTCCACTTCACCCTCCATGAGTAGCACTGTCGTGGCATATAGAAGAAATAGAAGAAATCTCGCTATTTAATGGGAATCGTGCAATCGAACAAATGTTCTTTATTCAGAAAACATGCTCCGAAGGTCAAAAAGAGGAGGAAAGGGTTTCGAGAAATATTTATGTATATTCTAATATTTCTTTGTTTTGACTCACAAACAGCTTCGTTTCACTTTTCTTCCAAGATTAATAGCACGGCTGCTTTCCTTTTAAATTTAAATTTTGCTTTTTGCGTGATCTTGACAAACAAGTATTCACGGCGACATCCAAATTCAGAGTTGAAAACATTCACCTCAAAGATTACTTGGCCTTTCATATTTGCATGGATTATATACACTTAAAAATTCCATTTGGTCGAAATACAGGATTCATTCGAGTTCATTCGAAAAAGTTTTCGATACTCAGTCTTGTTGATGATTAGGTACAAATCAAATATTTAACAAATCTAACATTCCCTTTTTACACGATTTCACCACATGGGTTCATTCTTTTGACAAGTATTTTTCAAACTATTGTGTTCAACCTTAGATTTTTGTTCGGATTGGTCATTTCTCAAATTGGACACAAATTATCTCTTTCCCTCCCTCTCTCTCTCTCTCTTTTCTCTCTCAGCGCTGGTCGCTCCTTGAGGTCAATTTCGTTGAATTCGCGCATCTTTACTTATAAAGAACTTTCTAAGCAGATTAATTTATAACAAAAAATATAGTATAAACGATTTAGCCAAGTTATGACTTATTTATTTTTCCGATTTCACATTCACGTTGAATCGGCTTGTTTACAAGAACTACTTTCAGTGTTTTCATAACTTTGAAGGAATCATCAAAAGATGCAGATTAGACGTTTCACCGCGTTGCTTTTTTTTCCATTTTTTGAGCGTAATTCCAAAAATCCTTTCAGCTCAACGCATTTATACGGGATAGAAAGGAAGGTGTTGAGAGGGGAAAGGAAGGGAAGAGTGAAGAGGAGTCTAGCGACCGAGGTAGACAGAGGGCACGACACGGCGGATCTCCTCGAGGTTGCCCTGCAAAATAGTGTTTAATTATTGAACTTTAGAGCCTTGCATTTTGCACACAAAATCTTGAAAATGACAGTACCTCAGTGCCGTTGCCGACACGGAGGACGTTGATCGCATTGGCCTCGATGCCGGTGGCGAGGTTGGAGGCGGGGCCTTCGCGCGGCTTGTAGTAGTAAGCGCGCTTGCCGTCGTAGTAGAGGCCTCAATTAAGTACATTTCTATCTTTTAATCATTTTACTTAAGCTACTAGTTGTATGTAATTTATGCCTAACCGCGCTCCGCGTCGTAGAAGGCGGGGCGGTTTGCGTACTGCTGAGAGATGTGCTCAGGCGCTTCGTAGCGGGAGCCGTAGCCCTCTCCCAGGTACTCCTGGCGCTGGGGCTGAGCAGGGACTCCCTGCTGGTTCCCATGGCCCTGCTGGAGATTGTAGGCGGTGGCAGGGTACTGGTATCCCTGGCCATGCTGGGGGTTGTAGGCGGGTGCCGGGTACTGGTACCCCTGACCCTGCTGGGCCTGAGCAGGGACTCCCTGCTGGTAACCCTGGCGCTGCTGGAGATTGTAGGCGGGTGCCTGGTACTGGTTCCCCTGACTCTGCTGGAAGTTGGCGGGAGCCTTGTATGGTACTCCTGGCCCAGCTGGAGTTGCTGAGCCGGGGCCTGGTACTTATACCCCTGCCTTTGTTGGAGGATGTAAGCGGGTGCCTGGTACTGGTACCCCTGGTGCTGGTTGGCGGGGGCCTGGTACTGGTACCCGAGGCCCTGCTGGAGCTGGTGAGCGGGTGCCTGGTACTGGTACCCCTGGTGCTGGTTGGCGGGGGCCTGGTACTGGTAGCCCTGGCCCTGCCGGAGCTGGTTAGCGGGTGCCTGGCTCTGCTCCGGGTCTTCGTAGTAGTAAGCGCGCTTGCCATCGAAGTAGAGGCCTGAAAATTATAATTTTATCTCGACCTAATATCTGTGAATATCATGCTTGTTTTATGACATTTGCATCTTACATTTACAATAACCAATGACTTTTTATAAAAATTTAATAATTTAATTTTAGTGAATGTGGAACCTAAAGGACTCCCATACCGTTCTGGGCGTCGTAGAAGGCGGGGCGGTTGCCGTACTGGCGCGAGATTTCCTCGGGCGCTTCGCGGCGATAACCGGCGGGAAGCTGGGAAATACAAAAACTCATGGCTTAAAGCATTGGGAAAATAATCATTGTTTCGAAATAAATGTCCATGGGGAGATTTTGATTTTATTTCTTTAGTAAAAAGTAAAGGTCTGAACTATGTATATATTTGGAAAATGTTAGTGGGACAATTTTGTCTTTGTGCATCTATGTTTTAGGAAGGGCCTAAAAATTGAGCCAGCGAGGATTTGATTAAAAAAGAAGGAGAGAAACAGGGGATTCTGACTGCGGAAACGTAGGCCATCTTCGGAGCTTCTCTGGTGACCGGAGAGCGAAGTCGAGACTGAGATGATTTCCCTTGCCGAGGGGCTCTTTTATACTCCCCAAAAAGCCCTTTCCATACACCTTTTACAAGACTATTAAACAGATTTTCGTGATTTTGGCAAGTACTCACGTCCTCCAGTTCAGTTTTCAAGATAATGACCTCAAAGTTCGCATGTCCTTTCATGTTTTTCTTTACCCTTCAATTTCGATTTCGGCTGAAATACACGATTTCTTCAAGTTTTTTCCAAAACCGTTTCCTGATGCGCTGTTTTGCCTTACACTTTTTGCATGATTCCTCCATGTGGGTTCAGACTGTCACAATTACTTTTAAGTACAAGTAGAGACCTCCAATTTCAGTGTTGAGACGATTAACCTCATAATTTACGTATACTTTCATGTTTTGGTAGGTTTTCGATCGGGCACTTAGTATTGACATTCCTAGGAATACTTATAAGTCAACACCCAGGTACCGAAACTTCGTGCTCCGTTGTCCCTAAGCTGCACTTTAGGGGTCTTTAAATTCAAGTAGATTCACTGCGAAGTTCTAGTCAGCCTATGCACTATTGATACATTTTGCAGAAAGCACGCATAAAGTGCTGCACTTGCAAATGCTAGAATTGATGAAGCTTAGAAATACAACTAGAAAATTCACTTCACCTCTCCTCACTCTCGAAGGATGGTCTACCCTCTCGCCCCGAGCTACTACTGGTGATAAAGTTATAGTTCTATCTAATAACATAAATCGCTTTAAAAACGGAGTTAGTTTAATAATACTTGAAGAAGAAATGAACTGCAATTTTTTAGCCCTGGAGCCGTCGGCAGCCCGTACTACTCCGCGAATGTCAGTTAAATCAGATTATTTTAAGAAAACTTTTTGTTTTTAAATTTACTAAATTGTATTTAATATAATTAGCTTTCAATTTCAGCTTTATGGCGCCTACGCTTCTCCCTACGGTCTGCTTTTAATAATGAACGATAAAAAATTTCTCAACTTTTTTTGGCAAGAATAATAAATAAAGTATTATGTGCAGGATACTCTGCTTACGTCGGCCAGTACCCGGGGTACGGGTACGGGTACCCGTACCTCTGATTCACTCTCCCTTCCCTCAGCCAATCAACTCTCCACCTCCTTTCACCTTCCATGCGTAGCACAGTGGTGGCATAAAGAAGAAAAAGAACTATCGCAATTCAATGGAAATCACGTAATCGAACAAATGTTCTTTATTCGGAAAACATGTTCCGAATGGCAAGAAGAGGAGGAAAGGGTTACGAGGAATAACTGAGGGTCGTTTTCTAGACTTTTCATGCTTCCAATTATTATCAACAATTCTTACAATTAGTGATGGGCGGTCGCCGAACAAATTTGTAAGATTCCATATAGAAAATGTGATGGCCCGATTAACGCATCCTCTTTATTGCATGACACATTGGCTAATTTATTTAATTCGTTTTATTCAGTGTAATAAATAAACAATAGCTTGCTGGCAATTAAGTAATACTCCTTAAGAAGAAAGAATGGCTAATTATTGTCCTCTAATTCTTAGATAAATCGTAAATATCTTTTCTCGAAGCTGTATTCCAATCAACCCATGCAGTATCAATAAAATTTGCATAATGCATGTAAAAACTGCTTAAAAAAATGCGGGAATAGATGAAACTTCGAAGTGTAAGTAGAACCCTTCTTTTCCACTGCCGTGGGGTTTAGAAAGGATCTTTTCTTCACGTTTTTCGCGTGAATAAAATTACAGTCTATTTGGTTTCCGGTAAGGGATAGAATAAAAGTAGCGAAATCACAAGTAGTACTAAGAAAGTTTTTCGGTTCTGTTAGAGGTCAGCAGAATGCCCATTCTTTCCCGTCAATACATAGATAGAGAGAGAGTGAGAGAGTGAGAGAGAGAAAGTGAGATCAGGATGAAGTGAGAGACTTAACACAATCAAGAGAGTGTCAGAGAAGCAGACATATATTTTATTTTATAGTTATTTTCAGCAACTCCAGCGCACAGCAGACGACGAACGAGCGGCGCCAATTTTTGGTTGAGGAAGAGTAATGGAGAGGAGATTGGAAGAAGAACACGAGGGCTCAATCTTCTTCTAGACATCAAGTTCCAAGGAATTATGATTCATGGTGAATGGTTAGGAAATTGAATAATTTGAATGTTTATTGAATCTTAGTTAGGAAATTGAATAATTTGAATGGAGGTGGAGGGGGCGTAGAAACAGTTTAGAAAAGAAAAACAGATATTGGTAGATTTATTAGGGATTTTTTTAGTGTCCAACAGCTCAAATCGGGCCTACAGATATCCACACTAAACATGCGACGGACCAACATCCTATATTTAATACATACATTTCTCATTGCATCATTTTAAACAAGCATCTTCTTTCTTCAAGCCTTTATTTCCAAAGTCATTGTGGGAGGGGAGGGAAAGAATGGTTGGCGATAGATATGCATCACCAACCTTTATCACATCCTAAGCATCCTGCAGCATCGCCAGCAGGGTTGGCAGCTCCATCGGCCATCGACTTGCCTGCAGGCACTCCAGCGCCCTAAAATGAATTCCTTAAAATTAAAATGAAATTTCGCGGCATTTTATGAAATTGAAACGATGGCAGAGCTGAGCTAAAAATATTTTTCAGAAATCCACTAAAACGAACACCAGCGGGCGCGGTAGCGGGTCTCTTCTTCTTGCCAAAGCATATGATTTTCTTGTTGGTAGCGAGAGAGAGCAGAGAAGTCAGAGAGCGAAGAGAGAGCGCGCATCGGCGAGAGAGCTCAGAATTCGATGGACGAGCCGAACGAGCGCCTCACGATTTGCAAGCGAGAATGAGAATGGGGGAAGTGATGGCTGACGTCGCCTTTTATAGCTGCCAGAATGGAAAGGTCAGCCAAACTTTAGAAGACAACTTTCAAGAACACTGCGAGTTCATCGTCATGGAAAGTACTGAAGACCTGTGTTGTCCTTATTGTTTGAATACAATAATTCATTTCCGGTCTATGCAATTTTTCAATGTTACCTTAGTACATTCTTAATTGAGTCGTCAAATGTTTTCTTTAGTTAAAGTGCTTTTGGTCGAGGAAGGTCTATCGAAAAAGTGAATTGTTATTTACAAAAACATTTGTTTATTTTAACCTTCAAGTCCCTAAAAATGTAGTGAGTCATGGAGTGGTGGAAGCAAGTCCAACCGATCCACCAAGGCAGCGATGAGAGGAAAGGAGAAGGGAAAGGCAGATGGAGAGAAAATATGGAATATTTTAGTACCAAAAATACTTTTTTTAAAGCCTTGGCTGCAAAATCCATTGTATGTTCAGTGATGCTCTACGCGTGGACGATTCTCGGCGTATTCGCAACGCATTTGCTGTTTTCTTAGCTCATTCTACTGTTCTTAAAAAAACATTAAAATTTATGTTCCACAAAATTGAGAATATTTTATTGCTCTACTTGTAAAAAAAATATTTCCAGGTACAATCGAATCGAGTTCGAGGTTACCGTTTAGCTGGAGAAGGAACATAATGAAGGAGTGGAGAAAGCAGAAGCCGAGAAGAAGAAGAAGGAGAAGGAGGTCAGAGAAAGCGAAGATTCTGATTCGACAGTCAGAACGAGTGAGAGACCGGCTGTTTCTGTACCGTCTCTCCATTCTCTCGCTCTCCTTGCAATTTCACTCCCTCTGTCTACCCCATCTCTTTCATGTTTCCTGTTTTGTTCTTAATTTTCAGTCCGGTGGTCTCCCTCTAATAATATGTTTCATCCCACCATCCTGCTCTTTATTATAATTCTTTTTTTTCTATTAACACTTGAGTAGTCTTCTATGATTGAGCGTCGTATGCAAGCTGATAAACTGAACTGCCTTGAGGAGTATGTACAATATCGTCTTTAATAAATCAATTTCAATCTCTTCCATTTTTATAAGCAAGCATTCATGCAATTTCTCTAGTCGAAGTTGTACCGATGAAATCAAAATAAAAAATATAGTTACACAAAATCTAGTGCAGGCAAACAGAAAAAAACCCGTACTATTGGTTTGGCCTTTTTTGTGGTTCCCTTACATTCAAGAGGATTTCATTGGCTAGTTGTTGACCGTAACACATTATGCAGCATTCATAATTGACACCTGTTCAACTATAGTAAAAGGAGGAGATGAACTTTGGGAAATAGCTCTATCATCTTTCCGCTATTCGTCACTTCAGCAACCACGCCCTCGAAAGGGCGTGTGGCTATGGGGTTTCTGGCCATTCCTTGGTTAGATAGATGCAACGGGAAAGGAAATATAGGAATGAAGGGAGCACTATTGGAATCGTGAGAGGTGAGACATGCTAGTGGTTGAAGTGAAGAGAGGGAGCGATGATGGCTTCCCGGGAGGGGGAGTTTGCCAATACTCTCCGCTCACGCTCTTCGCAGATGCATCCGTCTCGAGCGAGACTAAACTGACACTGCTCTCGATCTTGGAGAAGAGAACATTCTGATTGGAGAGAGAGAGAGAGAATGGGGGAAAGAGAACATGGTGAGAGGGATGTAAAGAAAGAGAGAAAGAGAGACAGAGAGAAAGGGAAGAGAGGAATACATTGCTTGGTTCTGGAATGCACGAAGTGATAGCGACGGCTGGAGATGCGACTAGGCCTTGATCCATGAGCGACCTCATCTTT
Organism: Allodiplogaster sudhausi; assembly: GCA_945643635.1. Taxonomy (NCBI): domain Eukaryota; kingdom Metazoa; phylum Nematoda; class Chromadorea; order Rhabditida; family Diplogasteridae; genus Allodiplogaster; species Allodiplogaster sudhausi. The sequence continues at coordinate 667,744 of CALZFC010000005.1, forward strand.
TTCGTCTTCGAAATGTTGAGTTCTTTGAGGATGTCGGGATCATCTCAACAGATCCTTTTAAATATTTCATTTAAATTGAATTATTCTTTGTAACAACACAAAAAAGCACCCTTTCTCTTGATGAATTGATTGAGAAGTCGAATGAAGATGCTTGCCGAGTCTTCAATGTCTTCCTTCGTTGTCCGCTCGTAGTTCACGGCCACTCGGATTATGTCTTTCTTGTCCACCTTAAAAGAGAGAGAAGAAGGGAAACGGACGGAGGAAGGATGATTTCTGACAGCTGAATGTGTGAACGTTATCTGATGAGATTGGTTCAGGAAGTCGCAGAGCCTTTTCGTGTACGAGTTCAGCTCGTCGTCGGTCTTCCCTGCTTCCTAAGGAAGCATATTCATGTGGCTAGAAGAAGGGAGAAGAAGAGCAGAAAAAGAAGATCCATCTTGGCTGACATGGTAGTAAACACAGAAGAGACTGTAGTTTGAATGGCCAAACTTGCGTATGTTCGGATGGCTCACGATGAGTGATTCAAAGTATTTCGTCATGGAGCACAGCTCAAGAGTTCTTTTTCCATTAGGTGAATGCGGAAGGCAGAAAGTCCAGAAAAGAGACCCGGTTGACGTAAGCGCGCATTCCGGCCACGCCGTACATTCGAAGCAGCAGCCACACCTCAAATCAACACGAGACGCCCTCTCAAGATTAGAATACGGTAGAAGGTTACGGTATCATGCACCGTATCCACTCACCTTGAGTCCCTTGAAACGACGACTCAGGTCGACGCCCCAATCGCGGAAGTCTTGCGCATCCGAATGGCGATTCAGGTACACGGGTGAAATGTTGAAAGCACGCTTGAAGTCATGCTGATGGCGAGTCCTGTCCAGGTTTGCCATTCTCTCTCTCCCTCTCTGTCTCTATCTCTCTTTCTCATTCTCTCGCGAGCTCTCTCTTATTCCTCCCTCTTTCTCATTCTATCGCTCTCTCTTTCCCTATCTCTCTCATTGCTCTCTTTCACATTCTCTAACTCTCTATATCAATCAAGCTTCCCTCTTTCCCATTCTCTCGCTCTCTCTTGCCATTGCAAACCAAATGCAGCAGCATGTAGAGGAGAGAAAGAATTGCTTGTGTAGATTGATGTTGAGGGAGTCGACGAGTTCGAGTCCTTGCATATTTTGGGGTTGGGACTACTCTCCACCCAAAACGAGCCAGCGTACGCAGCATCCACATGTACCCACACTCCATATCTAGAAGGGAGAGAAGAGAGAGAGAGAGAGAGAGAGAGAGTATGCGAGAGTGAGAGAGCAGGAGAGAGCAAGAGAGAGAAAAAGAAAGAGAGAGCTAGAGAGAGAAAAGAAAGAGAGAGCTAGAGAGAGATTGAGACAGATAGAGAGAGATGAAGAAAGAGAGAGCGAGAGAGCGATTGAGACAGAGACAGAGAGAGAGAGAGAGAGAGAGATGGAAGAGAGACCTCTGGCCGAGTGGAGCAATTTCTCGGAGGTGGTCAGACGCGGCGGTCGAGGTTGTTCCGATGGCGACTTGGATGAAGAAAGGAATCAGGCCATGCTCGAGGTACTTAAACACGAGTTGAGCTTCCCTGTCCTTGTTCTTCTTACTGAAGACTGCCTAAATGAGCATACCTTCAGCATTTCTCGCTCAATTTGCCACTGGCGAAGACCCCAGTCATTCTGCTCGAGAGGACGAAGAGAACGACAGCGGACCATTGCGAGATTGCAATTCTTCTCGAAGGATGAATGAGCCTGAGCGAGAGAGAGAGAGAGAGAGAGAGAGAGAGAGAGAGAGATGTAGAAATAGAAGGGTTGGAAGAGAAGAGAAAGAGAGAGAGAGATAGAGAGGGAGAGGTGCAACGAGAGCAGCGAACCTCTCTGCTACCGTAGGCAACCAGCTTGGTGCAGATCTCGGAGCGCAAGTCGTACTTCTTGCTGAGATGAGACTTCTCATCCGAGAGCTGCTCAGCTCGTAATTGGCCATTTCCTGAATCTGAAGGCGGCTTTCGTGAAAAGCTGGTGGTGGTAAGGGAAGGGAAATGAGAATAGGTAGGAGGCTGATTGATTCCAGTGAAACCTCTTCAATCTTCTTGTTGCGAGCCGTGAGAATCGCACAGAAGCCTACCCTTGTCTGAATTCTAAAACATATCATAGTTGCTCAGATTATATGATTGACGAGACTAACTTTCGCTCTTTGTGTCATCTCATCTTTCCCTGCACACTGCCGTTCTCATTTCTCTTATATGGTTGTTTCTTTTTATTCCCTAAGAATGAATCTATGAAACAGAGTGTAGAGTGAGAAGAAGTTAGAAGAGGGAGTAAAGGAGGACAGGAAATAGAGAAAGAGACTAAAATAGTGAGAAAAAACTACTATAAAACTACTGAATACGATTAAAACCCAATCAAGAAAAAAAAATTTGGCGTGCGGCGTGCAAAAAATTTCGACCAGTTGGCGTGCAGCGTGTAAAAAAGGCTTGCTGCGTGCAAAAAATCACAAATGTTGGCGTGCAGCGTGCAATAAATCACTTTTTAAGGGCGTGCAGCGTGCAGCGTGCAGCGTGCAAAATATTAACTGCCGCGTTTTTGGTAGCTTATGGTTAGGTATATACCGGTCTGGTGGAGACCATGCTTAACTGTTTATTACATAGAGACATCTATACATATATATCTGTGCATATGTTTGTATACGTTCGTGCATGGCGTATATTGTTTGTTTCGAGTTGCTCGTAAGCACGGTTGTACGGACACGAAGATAAAGGCGAAAAACGCCGGCTGGTTGTGGGGCGAGCCGCTGAGAGAGCAGGGTTGCAAACAGAGATTATGTAGGGCGACGGAGGGAACGAAGTGACCGTAGGAGCATCCATAACGACATTCTCGAGAGACTCCCGAGTGCAGAGCCATTCAAGGTGAGCACTATTTTTAGTCATATGCTATTTTACTCATTTCTCTCTCTCTCCCTCTATTTCTCTGTCTCTCTCTCTCTCTATCTCTCTCTCCAGAAAGCCGTACATGAATATCCTATCTTCGATGCGCTCCTCGGCAACTCCGCCCTCGGAGTCGGAGAGAGAGATAGGGAAAAAGAGAGAGAGAGAGAGAGAGAGAGAGAGAGAGAGCGAGAGAGATAGAGAGTTAGATAGAGAGAGAGGCAAACGCTCGGGCCTTTCGCGCGCTCCCTAGCTTCCAATCTCGCACTCCATTCCCCATCCCCGCGTCAGAATTACTTAAAGGAGGGCGATCACCGAAAAATTTCTTTTGAGAATTTAATTTGGCAATAGTTCAGGTAAAACAACTTGGGCAGTTAAGTTTTGATTCTCCCGAAATCCCCTTGTTTTAGCACGGAATCCGAGTCGCGTCTCGCTTTCCTTCTTCATTTCTCCGCCCTTTTCATTCTGATTTGCTTCATGAACCCCAAAATTAGATAATTCCAACTAAAATAAATACTGCTTCTTGTCGCCGCCCTCTGTCACCTTTCGTGCAGAAATACTCCTTTCTTTATCGAAAATATCTAGACAAGGAATTTTTTAATGAGCTATTTATTTAAAATGTTAATGTCAATCTTTCATGTCATCCGTTTAACTTATATATATATTTCTGTTAATATTCTTGTTATGTCTGTTTTACAATATAATGATAAAAAGTAAAGATTCGCTAACCCTTGAAATGATTGCTGCACCGAGTTCTCTCTGAGAACGTCCCGGAAAATCAAATCACCACCAGTCACACCAAAGGAAAGCTATTCTTGTTGTTCAGCACTCGTATACAGTTTGAAGTTGAAATGTGCCCACTTTCTGCAGTTAAAATCTGCTCGCTTTAGTCTCTCTCCCTTTCGCCTCATTTCTCTGCAAATTCTTTTTCTCTCTGAGAATCGTCTCTGTTCACTTCTCTGATCTGCGAAATACTGAAATGCCCAAGACGTTGCCAAAGTGCAAGTCACGCCGTTCCGTTAACGCCCTTTTCTTAACTTTCTATTTGGCGAATTATAATCCAATTCTTAAATTGTGGGGCGTTATGCTGGGTTATAGGAATTCAACCCGCTGGTTTTATTCCTTTCGATAAATCCTATTTGCAGCTGTTTTAGAGGAGAGAGAGAGAGAGGGGGAGAGAGAGAGAGCGAGAGCGAGGGAGAAAGAATAGGACTAACAGAGATGGAGAGAGAGAGAGGAGAGAGAGAAAGGGGGAGAGAGAGAGAATGAAAAGGACTAAAAGAGATGGAGAGAGCGAGGAGATAGAGAGAGAGAGAGAGAGAGAGAGAATGAAAAGGACTATGAGAGATGGAGAGAGAGAGGAGAGAGAGAAAGAGAGAGAGAGAGAGAGAGAGAGAGAGAGAGAGAGAATGAAGAGGACTAATGGAAATGGATAGAGCAAGACAGACAGAGATAGAGGAGAGAGAAGGGGAGAGAGAGAAGAGAGAATTAAAGGACTAACAGTGATGGAGAGAGAGAGGAGAGAGGAGACTGAGAGAGAGAGAGAGAGATAAGAGAGATAGAGAGAGAAAGAGAGGAGAGGGAAAATCTATCACATGGCCTTTCAGGTTGAAGAATGGCCGCTGGCGGTGGCGGAAAGTTGCCGAATAATGACGACGAGTACACAGCGCGTGGAATCTTCGGCTCTGGCGAGGCGACGAAGAAGGGAGCCAAAGTCGCGCCAATTGGTATGGGAATTGGGAAAGCTGTTTTAAAGTGAAATAACTGCTGACTTCGTGGAAAATTCCTTGAAAAATTGATTTAAAAAAGAAGTTCGCTGAATGCCATTTTTATAACACGTTGATCCTAAAAAATTGGGAGAATTACTGTTGATTTCTTGATATTTTCAGCGAAACCACCACCCACTCCTAATGCAAATGCGAGTGAAAATGCGAAGAAGCTTGGCATTGCTGCTGAGAAGAACAAGGGGGAACCTCAACCACCTCCAGGCGCTTACATGATGTACCCAGAACGCTGGCTCATCCTCAGTGTCGTCTGTCTCCTCGCTTTTTCAAACCCGGCTGTTAGCACCCTCCCTTCTTCTTCTAATCTAGTCAAGTAATCAACAACTCGAGTACTACTTTGTAATTTTGTCGGGAGCAGCGAATCTTAGGTTTTTCGATCTCAGGTTTTCCAGAGTTGTTCTGCTATAAACTTCTTTGTCTAGGTTGACATGTGTCTAATTATGATGCATTTCCCACTCTAGCCTATCTTGGGTCATTCTAAAATACTGAGATCTCAATTTATTTTACTCTTAATAACCCCCCTCCCCCGACGTCACTTCTTTCCTCTCTAGCAATGGCTCGAGTACGAGGCGCTGACCCGTCCTTCGGCCGTCTTTTACTGCGGCATTCCAATGGCACGCGCTTCCGAGTGCAATGTCGGCATCTGGTCCAACCAGATCTTCCAGGTCCTGGCACGCTTTCCCTGCCCTTCGCTACCGTATTCCTCATTCAGATTGGCGGTCTCGTCTTTGGCATCCTTGGCATGTACTGCACCGACAAGCTGGGCATTCGATCCTCGGTTCGTTGCCATTCGAATTTTTCAATCAATGGAAGTTAATATATGAAATGTGTTTCCACTTCACTTTTGTCAGTGCTTCTAGTCGAGTCTAGTTTACAAATTAAAATGGCTTCACCAGTTCAAGACGCTAATGGTTCTTAAATATTCTTTTAAATATTTAAAGAAATATGTTGGCGCGAAAATATTCGCCTTTTCTTGCAGGTGATAATCGCTTCTTCGCTCAACTTTGCCGGCGCGGGCCTCCGTTTTGTCTCTGCTCTGCATCCTTGGCATGTACTGCACGGACAAGCTGGGCATTCGACCTTCGGTTCGTTACCATCCGAATTTTGCAATCAATGGAAGTAAATATATGGAATGCGTTTTGCACTTTAATTGGTTCCTGGTCGAGTCTAGTTTACAAATTAAAAAGGTTTTCCGTGTTTATGGTATTGTTTCAAATATATTCAAAAATATTTGTTCGCCTGTTCTCGCAGGTGCTGATCGCGACATCGCTGAACTTTGTCGGTGCGGGCCTTCGTTTCGTCTCTGCTCTCCCCGCCCTTCCCATCTCCCTGTGACCCGCACTTCTTCATATTGGTTTGTTATTGCCGAGACAATTCAAGAGGATATCCATCTTCCCTTCTCCCCTCAGGCTCTTCCTTCTCTGCCGCTTTTAACCCCTTCATGCTGGTGCTCGCACCCAAGGTGGTTTTCAGAGTCGCAGCGAGCAACGGCCCATGTTCTCAGCTTTGTCGGTTAGCTCACTTCTCTTCCTAAATTCTCTCTCTCTAACTTCTCAGTAAATAAAAATAAGCTTGAAAATAAGTCCTGCCGCTATGTAGTGCTGAGCAGGCCATTTCCCGCTCGCTTCTTGCGAGCATAGGCGCGCCTCCCCATCATTCTGTTTTCGTGCTCTCTCTCTCTCTCTCTCTCTCTCTTTCTCTATCTCTCTCTATCTCTCTCTCTCTCTCTCTTTCTCTATCTCTCTCTATCTCTCTCTCTCTCTCTCTCTCTCTCTCTCTGTGCTATCAGGAGTCTCAAACACGACCCACAAACTAGCCAGTTAATCGTCTTTTGCAGATATCAGTCATTTTTATGAATACATCGAGTACTTTAAATTTTACAGTTTATGTATTACTGCCATTTTGGCAGTTAACTTTTTGCACGCTGCACGCTGCACGCCCTTAAAAAGTGATTTATTGCACGCTACACGCAAACATTTGTGATTTTTTGCACGCTGCACGCCTTTTTTTACTTTTATACACGCTGTACGCCAATTGGTCGAAATTTTTTGCACCTCTCACGTTAACATCTTTTTAGCTAAGAATAGTTTTAATAGTGTTTTTTAGTCGTGTTTTCTCCATTCTAGGTGTAATAAACAGTGCCAAAAGAATAAAAGAAATATCCTTTATAAATGAACAATCAGCTTCAGAGTATTGAAATTCTCTTACCCCAACTTCCATCTCGTGACAAAGGACTTCTTCGCCCAATCTTCCATCGTCATCTTCTTCTAACATCTTGCACGATGCCGGAGTAAGCCCACTATCACCTGAAACGCACTGTTCGTTGCATCTGAATGGTAACTAGACGTACAGCAACAAGTAATGCTAAAATAGCAGAAAATATGACTATAAAACGATTGAACACGCTAGAAAAAAATTTTGACGTTCGGCATGCAAAAAATTTCGACCAATTGGCGTGCAGCGTATAAAAAAAAGTAAAAAAAAGGCGAGCAGCGTGTAAAAAATCACAAATGTTGGCGTGCAGCGTGCAATAAATCACTTTTTAAGGGCGTGCAGCGTGCAAAAAGTTCATTGCCCATCATTTTGTCAGTGCACAATAAACGCGTACAAGTATAAGCGAGAGTACAAGTATAATCCAAAACGTTATCCGCCATAAATTCGAATAAAAGGTTTAAACGAATCCTCTATCACAAGCAATCGGTTGTTTCTCGTCCTTCCAAACATCTCTTACAACTTGCAAGAACCTCAGCCAAATCCTTCACATACCAAACGTTTTATATCCATAGTGCCTCAATTTACCTTGTTGCTTTGTAAGACTAGCCCAAAATCTTAACATCTTTCAATGCATTGGGATTTACATATATGTCATACATATGTACATCCATATATACATCCGACAAAAAAGACCAATGTTCTCCTAATTTTGTAATAGTAAAAAAACATTCTCTAATAAAAGCAGCAAAATCAGGAAAACCTCAAAGGGTACGAGAATTGCCAATCGTGCGGGATTTTCTTGGCTCAGTTGTTTGCAGCAACAACATCAAACTACATACCAGTAAGATCGATGACACAGCATACTTCCTGATAAAATAAGCTGCTACTTCTATAGTATGTCTATAAAATACAAGTAACACGAAAATACATAAAACTAGTTAACTCTCTTTCTCTCTCCCGCCCATTCTCTGCAGCATGAGGCTGCTTTCTCTCTCTAGTTCTCCTCTATTTCCCTCACTCACTCTCTCATTCGCCCTCTCAATCTGGCTCTCTCTCCCTCCCCCTCTTTATATCAATTAATTCCCCCATTTTCCAGCGAATCCTCTCGGCATCGTGTTGGGTTCTTGGCTTCCTCTCCTTATAATCTCAGCCACGAACACGAATGAACACTCTAACAACTTCGCTATCACGGTTTGCATATGACGTCAATACAGAAATTACCTACCGTACTAACAGTACGGACATTTCGTGCTAGGAGTTAGCCCATTTTAAAGCTCCTTTAAGAATGCCGGCGAGTGGGCAATGTCCATTGCGGTGTTTGCGATTTCTCTCTGCATTCGCCATTCTTCTCCGCCAACTCCGCCTTCCCCCTCAAGGGACGACAGCAAGCACGACCATCCGGGATTCTTCCAGGGCATTTACCTTGTTTTCATGTTAGTCTGAGAAGCGAGGGAGGAATCTCTAGCAAACGAGCGAGGAGATAACTGCAGAATAGGGAATAAAAGACACTGTCAGCTACTTGGAAAAAGGGGGTGGAGTTGAGGCCTTGGGCGGAAAGCGAGGCAGGAATTGTAAAAAAAAAGTCTGCGCGTCAAAACTTTTATATCCCTGCTGCAGTAACAAGGACCTCCTCCTTCTCTCAATTCCCTTCGGGCTCACCTTTGGCCTCCCTTGGGCCTTCGCGCTCTACAGCGATGACATCTGCAACAAACTCGGCTACCCGGTAAGCACTCAACTAATTTCCTCTCAGAAATGAGGGTGAAACGGAGCACCCACCTTTTCTCTTGCCTTTAGGAAGCATTACCCCCGCTCAGTTTTTGTTGCAAACTGTAGCAAAACTAATCAGTTTCTACATTATTCTTCAAAAGTCCCCTGTTTCGTAAATCTCTTGACAGCGGCGAGTTCCCTGCCCGAAAGACTCTCCTGGCAAAGTGCCAATTCCTTGCAGGAGGGAATCAGTGGCTACGACACGGCACTGAACGCGGTGCTGGGCACGGCGGCTGCCTTCTTCACCGGCAGAGTCGTCGACCGCTCCAAGAAGTTCAAGGAGACCATCCGAGTCTGCGCCGCCGGAATGCTCATCACGCAGCTTCTCATGATTTGGGTGGGTCGAGAGTCGCAGAATCTTTCAGTTGCTTAAACTGCTTCCAACGGCTATCAACATACATATCTATTACTGCTCTCTATCTCTCTCCCCTCTTTCGCTCTCAATCTCTTCAGCACGTCAGCCACGACTATTCCTCGACTGCCGACTCCGCCATCTTCTGGACTCTCTTCGGTCTCCTTGGTCTCTTCACGATCCCCGCTTTTCCAATCGGGATTGAACTCGCGATTGAATGCGTCTTTCCTGTGATGGAAGCAACGGCGGCAGGAATAATTAATATTTTCGGGTAAGGACCTTTTTTTGAAAATTGAAAACAAACTATACAATAAAAATTCCATAGGAACAGGAATTTACGTTGAAGTAATTTATAATTATTTTATAATTTATAACTTTTTCCTCAAGAATGAGAGACTTTCCAGCCACTTCATAATGTTCGTCGTTGTCTACGGAATGGATGTTCTCCGTCCTCGTCTCAACCCGAACCGACTTCCACTCCCACACCGAACTATAAATGTTATTTTTTTTCCAATTAATACTTTTAGGAGAAATTACAGTGAAATAAATTTGCATGTATGTTCAGTGATGCTCTATGTTTGAACAGCTTTCGGTGTCATCGCAACCGCTGTTGCATTTTTCTTCGTGAATTCGAGGTTCATTTTGTTCCATAAAAAAACCTATTTATGTATATTAAACTTATTTAGAAAAATATGTATATACTTTCCAGATACTATCGAATCGAGTTCGAGGCTGCCGTCTTTAAGGAGAATAGACAAGAATTGAAGAGTGGAGAAGGGAGAAGCGGAGAAGAAGGAGAAGCTCCATCTTCCCTCTCTCCCCTCCCTCTCCCTCACTCACTCTCTCGCAATTTCACTACCTCTGCCTAACTCATCTCTTCGATGTTTCTTGTTTTCTTCTTAGATTTCAGTCCGGCAGTCTCCCTCTAATAATGTTTTTCATTCCACCCTACTGTATTTATGCCAATTCAATTTTTCTAATAATTCGTTTTTGTTAACATAGTTTGTTAGTCTTCTATTATTTTGCAGGATACGCCAGCTGATGTACTGAACGAACCTTGCGGTGTGTTGTACATACATATATAGTTTTAAAAAATCTAGTATAGGCATACACGCAAGGCCAACTATTCGCTCGGTTATTTTTGTTGCGTTTCATAAAAGAGCATAACGCTGGCTAATTCTTATTCTCACAATAGCAGAACAAGCATACTCGTCCACAATGTAATATGGGGAACATTCGCATTCAGCGTTGCCTTCATTCTTTTCTCTCTCTCTCTTACTAGGAAATGTCAGAAACCCTAAATTCCAACAAAAAGGCGTTGGAGGAAGATACAAATTAGAGTGACTGAGGAAGAGTGAGAGAGAAATTAAGAGTGAAAAGAGTGAAAGGAACTGTAGTCTTTACGGATTTACAGCCTTTAGTATCGCCCGTTACCCATTCTACTACCCGGGCCTTCAATAGCGATATCAAATGTTCCGAGCGCGATAAAAAAAGGATGCAGAGTGAGAGTCCGATGAAGGCAGAGAAGAGGCTGAACTTCTTTGTAGTGCGAGGTGCTTCTTCCAAATGCAGCGGGAGACTCTCGCTATGCGGGATTAGCTGGACAACAAAAATTAGACATTAAAATGATTTAATTAATCAAATTAATAGACAGACATTGTGAAATTGTATGAATAAGAGAATTTTAGGTTTGATAAAGCATTTCAAAAGTAGTCGAATTGCTCATGTCCAATTGCTTTTCGAATTCCACGACCGCAGTCTTGACCATCTTCATTCTCTTCTGCACGAATATTTCTGGCAATAAGGGACATTTAAAAAGATGATTAAAACAGTTGTTGAAGAGACTTTTAGAATATAAAGTAAGAGACTGCTGAACTCACCGAGAGCGCAATCCAAAATGAAATGCGAGGCTAGTCAGCTCATGTTTCTAAGAATGGTATTAATACCTCATAAATAATAACTAAAGTGATTTATAAAGCCCTGACAATGAGGCAATACGCGCCATATTAGTTCAGGTGTCGGCGCTGACTTTCTCTCTGCCATGGTGGCCTTTTAGAAGTCGAAAGGAAGGAAGAGCGCGGAACAGCTCGCCAAGTTCGACATTTCAGAATATTATGAAGTAACTTTGAATAATTTTTACAATAATCTCGCTTACAGTCGTCTTCTGTAGTCCACATGAAATAGTGATGTCAATAACGCAATCAGCATTGATTTTTCATCTTGCTCTACCGATGGATGTCTTTGTCCCAAGAGAGAAGATGTGAGCCAAACGTGGCTTTATCGTGAGAAGGGTCCTGGCTAGAGTGGATGGATTCTCGAAGAGAGGAGTGATCTCTCCTTCTCTGCTCCTCTTCTCTACTCGTGATCTCTCTCTTTCTTCTCTTCACTTTGTCTCCTCGGCTGCCGCGACGAATTCGATGTTCTCGCAGAGTCGCTCGATGATCGCGCTCTGCTTGTCTGCGTATTCCATCGACTCCAGCACCGGCACCAGGGGGGCGAGGAAGGACTGAAATCAATAGAACTGTTTTTGATTGGAACAAAGTCATTATGTATTAATGAATGAATATTCTGGATAAGTGAATTGGAAATGCAACAATGGAAGCTTGCCTGGTTGTTCCTGATCAGCTTGGGCCGCTGTGACTGCGGAGTCGTAGAAGTGATGCCGTCTCCTGAATTATCCATCTTTTACTGAAGATAATTTTTGGCTCGTTGCCAACTAACGGATCGGCTGAGTGAGATCGCGAGGAAGAATGGACTCGAAGATGCCATCGGTGAGAGTTTCGGGGATGCGGAAGCGGTCCGAGGCTGAGAAGTGGAAGGAGGCGTCCTGCTGGGGCTTACCGGGCCGGTCTGGGTGGCAGAGGCAGCCAGAGGGGGCACGACCACTCCATCCTTCTGAATCATTCTTCTCTCCAACATTTCTTCGCACTTAAAAACACTGAGGTTTCCGCCTCACCAACTCCGCCTCGCGGCTCAACGCTTTCGGAGGAGTGCTGGAGAGGCTGCCGGCAAGGCTACCCGCGGTCGACCTGAGAGTATTAGACAGTCAGAGAAAAGGGATTGGAGATATACTTCCCTTGTGAGAGTATTAGACAGTCAGAGAAAAGGGATTGGAGAGAGACTTCCCTTGTGAGAGTATTAGACAGTCAGAGAAAAGGGATTGGAGAGAGACTTCCCTTGTGAGAGTATTAGACAGTCAGAGAAAAGGGATTGGAGAGAGACTTCCCTTGTGAGAGTATTAGACAGTCAGAGAAAAGGGATTGGAGAGAGACTTCCCTTGTGAGAGTATTAGACAGTCAGAGAAAAGGGATTGGAGAGAGACTTCCCTTGTGAGAGTATTAGACAGTCAGAGAAAAGGATTGGAGAGAGACTTCCCTTGTGAGAGTATTAGACAGTCAGAGAAAAGGGATTGGAGAGAGACTTCCCTTGTGAGAGTATTAGACAGTCAGAGAAAAGGATTGGAGAGAGACTTCCCTTGTGAGAGTATTAAACAGTCAGAGAAAAGGGATTGGAGAGAGGTGGAATGTGGGGTTAGGTAGGTCTTCGTTCGAAGGAAACGTACTCGTCATTCGAGTCCCCTTCGGTGTTGCCGATGCTGATAGCAGCACTTCCTGGCCTGGAATTTGAAGACTCATGGTGGCATTTTATAAGAGATGTAAAAGCGAGAGCGATTTTAGTGGCAGAGAGAGAGAGAGAGAGAGAGTGAGCGAGCGAGCGCCAGGGAGAGAGAGAAAGAGAGAGAGAGGGAGACTGAGGCAGAGAGAACAAGAGCCAGAGAGAGAGGTAAATTGAATTGCATCGACAATATTTTTTATGATTCTATTTAATCGATTCAGTAGTTCGGTTGGCAGCCGACGATGGAGGAACAAAAACGAAGAATTCTTCATAAACTCACGTCGCACATCTCTTGCGGCCATGACGTCCTGAATCGGATTTCCCTTTCCAGAATTCTTTGACGGCGATTTCTCAAACATTCAGAGGTTAACTGACTCTTCTTCTTGGTTTGTTTCGCCTTTTTCGATTTCTTTTTACTTCCTGCAAAATTGATCAACATATTATCAACTTTAATCATAAACAAGCTCGAAATCTTAATTTACAAGATTACAAGAGAGAGTTCTTGAAGATGATGGAGATGGGGAGTCCGACCGAAGAAGTTTTCGAAGATGGCGAATCCAATGGCGGCTGCGGCCGCCGTCCCCGCGACTAGAGCCATCAAATGGGACGACGACGGCATTCTCTGCCTCTTCCCTGCAGACTTTCTAGCTTCATTTAGCTGTTGTTTACATCCTATTATTATGGAATATTGAATAGAAAAGGATTCAATAAAATGTCAATTCGTACACAGAATAAAACTATTTGATCTCAAGGAAAGTTGCAGAATACGAACAATTGCTCCTCAAGATTCGCCTCCGCCGGAGAGAAGGCAATAGAGTCGACCGGCCAGAGAAGAGAATAGTCAGCGGAATGACGGGCGAATTCTTTCATTTTCATTTACAATTAGAGTATTAAATAAGCATGAATTCACATTCCTCGCACTTTTCCTCAACGTAATTTTTTCACAAGTAGCACGTATACCTCATTAATATACCAAGCACTGGCAAACTGAAAACTAGAGATAGTGATAAGGAACCGACAAGGGAGAGAGAGAAAGATAATAAGAGGAAGAAAGCGAGGAAGATAGAGAGAGTGTGAGAGAGAGAGAAAGAGAAGGAGAAAGAGAGAGAGAGAAAGAGAGAGAGAGAGAGAAAGAGAGTGAGATGGGAGAGAAAGAGAAAGGGAAGGAGAAAGAGAGAGAGAGAGAGAGAGAGAGAGAGAGAGAGAGAAAGAGAGACAGCAGAGAAAGAGGAGGAGATAGAGCGGGATACGATAGAGCACAAGCGCGACGAATCGCCAGCCCGCCTGCATGTCGTCTACGTCGATCTTCTCTTGCATAAGGATCAAGTTGTTTTTTTAAACTAACAAATCGAGTAATAATATCTACTACTTTGCAAGATTTACCTTACCATTAATAATATATTATATTCAAGAAATAAGAATTTTCCTGATTGTAAAGAAAGAAGCCTGAAAATCTTGAAGGAAGCCGCAGCTGGAGACATTCCTTGACAGCCGCCTCAAGGCGGACCAGCTCACCGTCTTCTTTCTTGTCGCGCGGCGATTGTAGGCGAGTGCAAACTGGGTGCTTTCTCTGTCATCCGTCTCTCGCTCTCTCTCCCTGCTTTAGATCTCTCTGTCCGAATCATCACTCTGCTCTCTCTCTCAATTTCTCTCTCTCTCTCGCTCTCTCTCTCTCTCTCTCTCTTTCGCAATTTCACTCCCTCTGTCTAACCTGTCTCTTCGATGTTTCCTATTTTGTTCTTTGTTTTCACCCGGCAGTCTCCCTCTAATAATGTGTTTCATTCCACCCTTCTGTATTTATGCCAATTCAATTTTTCTAATAATTTGTATTTGTTAACATAGTTTGTTAGCCTTCTATTATTTTGCAGCATACGCCAGCTGATATACTGAACGAATCTTGCGGTGTGTATGTACATACATATATAGTTTAAAAAAAATTCATTCGGCCATTTTTGTTACGTTTCATAAAAGATCAATCTCTCCTAAAAATATGCTTTTCGTTTTTTCTCCTTCGTGAAAAGATGAACACAAAGTTGGAGGAGAGCATTCTGCTCGAGGAAAGCTAGATTTTCTTGCCGGCGGGTGCCTGAAAGAGAGTGGAAGGCACGTTTCGAGGTCTGGTGCGGTGAGAGAGAGAGAGAAAGAGAAAGAGAGAGAGAGAGAGAGAGAGAGAGAGAGAGAGAGAGAGGAGAGAGAAAGATAGAGAGAGTGGTGAGCGAGAGAGAAAGGCAGGGAGAGAGGAGCTGAAACGCGATCTTTCACTCACTTCATCTCCGCCAATTCCATCAGTAGCACAAGTGCCAATTATGATGAAGGACAACCAAAAAGGATAGTACGGGTTTTTCAATGTTTGCCTGAACTACATTTTGTGCAACCGTACTCCGCAAGATTCATTCAGTTTATCAGCTTGCATATGATGCTAAATCATAGATAGCTAACGAACAATATTAACAATAAAACATGCTAGAAAAATAGAATTAGCATAAATATAGAATGATGGGATGAAACACATTATTAAAGGGAGACTGCCGAACTGAAAACTAAGAACAAAACAGGAAACATGAAAGAGATGGGTTCGTCAGAGGGAGCGAGAGAGAGAGAGGGAGAAGAGAGGGGAGACAGAGAAACAGACGGTCTTTCATTCGTTCAGACTGTCGAATCTGACTCTCCGTTTTCTCTGCTCTTCTTCCGTCTTGGTGGTCTCCTCCTCCTTCTTCTCGGCTTCTCCCTTCTCCACTCTTCCATTTTCCGTTAGTCTCTCCTCCAGAAAAACGGCAGCTTCGAACTCGATTCGATTGTACCTGGAAATGTTTTATATTATTTAAAAAATAGAGCAATAACATATTCTCAATATTGGTGTAAGTGAATATTCATTTTTTTTTAAATAACATTAGAGTGCACCTCGGATTCACGAAGAAAACAGCAACTGCGGTTGCGAAGACGCCGAGAATCGTCCACGCGTAGAGCATCACTGAATATGTACAAATGGATTTTACTGCAAAGGATTTTTTTAAAGCATTGTTGGTCCAAAATAACTTACATTGATAGTTCGATGAGGAAGTCTTAGTCGATGTCGTGGAAGAAGTCGCTTCGAAAGATGAGGACGAAGGCACTTGACGGAGAACATCCATTCCGTAGACCACGACGAACATTATGAAGTGGCTGAAAAGTTGAGGAAAACTTTATAAGTGATTTAATTATAGATACTTATAGTAAGTACAGCTACGTTTCCATAGTATTGTTATAGTATAGATGCTTCCAATTTTTCTAAATTCAAGTTTCTAACCCGATAATGTTAATTATTCCTGCCGCCGTTGCTTCCATCACAGGAAAGACGCATTCAATCGCGAGTTCAATCCCGATTGGAAAAGCAGGGATCGTGAAGAGACCAAGGAGACCGAAGAGAGTCAAGAAGATGGCGGAGTCGGCAGTCGAGGTGTGCGCGTGGCTGAGTTGCTGCAAAGAGAGAGGGGTGAGAGACAGAGGGGGAGAGATGAGAAGGTAAGACAGGAGAGGAGAGGGAGAGGAGAGATCAGACAGAGAAGAGAGACAGAGGGCAGAGAGTGGAAAGGAGAGAGAGAGAGAGAGTGAGGTGATAAGATACAGTATCACAGAACATGAGAATTACTGTAACTGATATATTCAAAACGGTTGGGACCAGTGTGCACAGCTGTAAGATTCCTGGACCCACCACAGTCATGAGAATCTGCGTGAGGAGCATTCCGGCTGCGCAGACTCGGATGGTCTCCTTGAACTTCTTGGAGCGGTCGACGACTCTGCCGGCGAAGAAGGCAGCCGCCGTGCCCAGCACCGCGTTCAGCGCCGTGCCGTAGCCACTGATTCCCTCCTTCAAGGAATTGGCACATTGCCATGAAAGTCTTTCAGGAAGGGAATATAAGTCTCTGTCTCTACAAAACAGGGGAAATTAAGGTCGAAAAGGAACGTAGGGTAATGTAGAAACTTCCTAAAGGCAAGAGAAAGGGTGGGTGCTTGGGCGCTCTCATTTAGGAGGGGACATCAGTTGCTTGCTTGCTTACTTACCGGGTAGCCGAGTTCGTTGCAGATGTCATCACTGTAGAGAGCGAAGGCCCAAGGGAGGCCAAAGATGAGCCCGAAGGGGATTGAGAGGAGGAGGAAGTCCTTGTTTCTGCAGCAAGGTTATACAAGTACAGTCTATTTTATGTACCCATCCTGATTGTTGGCATTCCTGGAGCCATACCACATCCACATTTTGACCAACAAACTTTGTTTCACAGTTCCTGCCCTCATCTCCATTCTCTTGCTAGAGATTCCTCCCTCTCTTCTCAGACTAACATGATAACAAGGTAAATGCCTTGGAAGAATCCCGGATGGTCGTGTTTGCTGTCGTCCCTTGAGGGGGAAGGCGGGGTTGGCGGAGAAGAATGGCGAATGGAGAGAGCGAGCGCGAGCACCGCAATGGACACTGCCCACTCGGCGGCATTCTTAAAGGAGCTTTGAAGCCACCGACTCCTAACACGAAATGAATATATTGCAAGTACGGTAGGTCATTTTTGCATTGCCATCGCTATCATGGTCATTTTTGACTAACAATGATAGCGAAGTTGTTGGAGTGTTCATCCGTGTTGCTGGCTGAGATTATGAGGAGAGGAAGCGAAGAACCCACCACGATGCCGATCGGATTCGCTGGAAAAGAGGAAATTAATAGATTAAAGAGGTAGGGGGGTGAGAGAGAGAGTTAGAGATAGAAAGAGGAAAGGAGAGAGCAAGGGTTAGAAATAGGGAGGAAGAAGTTAGAGAGCGAAAGAGGGAGAGACAGTTGAAAAGAGAGAAAGTAGCTCCCTGAGGGATGGAGAAAGGTAAGTTAGCTCACCAACAAAGCTGAGAACATGTGCGGTCGCTCGCTGCGACTCTGCAAACCAGAACTCGGCCACCTTGGGTGCGAGCATCAGAATGAAGGGGCCCGAGGCGGCGGAGAAGGAAGAGCCTGAGGGGGAGGGAAGGAGATGGGCACCCTCTTGACTACTCTCCACAACGAGCAAACCAATGAGAAGAATTGAGGGTCGCATGGAGAGCGAAAGGGCTGGAAGAGCAGAGACAAAACGGAGGCCCGCGCCGGCAAAGTTGAGCGAAGAAGCGATTATCACCTGCAAGAAAAGGCGAATATTTTCGCGCCAACGTATTTCTTTAAATATTTAAAACAGTATTTAAGAACCATTAGCGTCTTGAACTGGTGAAGCCATTTTAATTTGTAAACTAGACTCGACTAGAAGCACTGACAAAAGTGAAGTGGAAACACATTTCATATATTAACTTCCATTGATTGAAAAATTCGAATGGCAACGAACAGAGGATCGAATGCCCAGCTTGTCGGTGCAGTACATGCCAAGGATGCCAAAGACGAGACCGCCAATCTGAATGAGGAATACGGTAGCGAAGGGCAGGGAAAGCGTGCCAGGACCTGGAAGATCTGGTTGGACCAGATGCCGACATTGCACTCGGAAGCGCGTGCCATTGGAATGCCGCAGTAAAAGACGGCCGAAGGACGGGTCAGCGCCTCGTACTCGAGCCATTGCTGGAGAGGAAAGAAGTGACGTCGGGGGAGGGGGGTTATTAAGAGTAAAATAAATTGAGATCTCAGTATTTTAGAATGACCCAAGATAGGCTAGAGTGGGAAATGCATCATAATTAGACACATGTCAACCTAGTCAAAGAAGTTTATAGCAGAGCAACTCTGGAAAACCTGAGATCGAAAAACCTAAGATTCGCTCGAGTTGTTGATTACTTGACTAGATTAGAAGAAGAAGGGAGGGTGCTAACAGCCGAGTTTGAAAAAGCGAGGAGACAGACGACATTGCTGGAGAGAAAAAAATCACATGGATGGGGAGAGGGAGAAAGCCGATCAATAAAAGCGAGAATCATAACGGGGGGGGGGGGGGGAGAAAGTCTATTGAGAATTTATACGAGTGAAATGAACTGGGAACGAGATAATGGCGCATTCCCTTATCAAAGGATAAGGATACCAAAGCAAAGACTTGACTGGTACGACTAGCCAGCCCTCATCGGATGTTCCCGACAAAATCACGAAGTAGTAATCCAGCTATTGATTACTTGAGTAACTCAGAAGAAGGAGGCATTGTGTGCTAACAGCCGAGTTTGAAAAGGCGAGGAGACAGACGGCAACGAGGATGAGCCACCGTTCAGGGTACATCATGTAAGTGCCTGGTGGTGGTAGTGGTTCCCTTTTCTCCCCTCCTCCTCTCTCCTTCTCGACAGCGCCTTCAGGCTTCTTCGCCGCCTCACTCGCATTTGCAGCAGAAGATGGCGGCGGCTTCGCTGAAAATATCAGGAAAATAACAGTAATTTTCTTTATGGTGACCAAATGAAAAAATGGCCTTAACGAAGGTTTTCCCTAGAGACCTCCCAGGCAATCACAATTTCACTTTAAAATATCTCTCCCAATTCCCTAACCAATTGGCGCGACCTTGGCGCCCTTCTTGTCTGCATCCGCCGCGGCCTTCTGCTTGGGCGGATCGGGGGTCTTGGCGCGACGCGGCGCGACGCAACGCGGTTTCTCCGGAGTCAGCACGCAGGGGAGGCCCTGAGAAGTAAACTTTGAACAAGATCTCCAAGATAATGAAGAGACCTGGCTGTAGAAGTAGTCCTTGAGCGCGCCGCTGCCCGGGTAGCCATCGGTGGGTGACGTCGCCTCGCCAGAGCCACGCGCCGTATACTCGTCGTAATTATTCGGCAAGTTGCCGCCGCCGCCTGCGGCCATTCTTCAACCTGAAATCAATCGATTGCACGAATGTGATTGATAGAGTAGATGATCCTTCGAAAGAAAAAAAATAGTCGCCTATCGAACAGAAAACCGCATACGAGAGAAAATTTGATTAGTTGTTCAACATCGAACAAGAATAAGTGCTCTCAATCCTTTCAAGTGATTAGGACCAACCACTCGCCAAATCTGTAGAGCCTTGCGAGGAAACAAACGACTTGCAAGCAAAGTTATAAGTCAGAATTATTAAAAGGGATTACTATGTCCAGACATGTTGAAACCTGGTAAAGAGGAGAAGTAGAGAAGCAGCCGCACGTGGGCAAGGGAAGCGAAGATAATGACGAGCAATGAGCTCGCGCGGAAGAAGAGCACTGGTGACAACGTGGCAGCGACATTTGCATCTCAGTGCTTCCTCGGGTATGCAAAATTATAGCAGCATCAATCGGAATGACATAAGGAACTCCATCCGACACAAAGAACTCCGATCGTAATTGTCGTTGGATTGGAATATAATTTATACAACTGATCGCAGTGTCTCTGTTAATGGAAATGGTGCAGGAAAAAACCGTTGCCAAGATAATAGGTTAGCCGTCTTTCTCTCTCTCTCTCTTTCTCTCTCTCTCTTTCACTCTCTCTCCTTTTCTCTTTCTCTCTCTCTCTCTATCTCTCTCTCTCTCTGTATCTTCTTTCTATCGCGCAGAAAATATGAGCAGTTCATGAACCAGTAATATTATAACTGATCGAAAAAATCACAGCACATAAAGGATTTTGTTGAGGATCTCTTCTTCGATTCTGCATTAGACTCGATAATTCTCTCTCAATTTGTGCTGTAGTTTTCTGTGGCAAGTGGCGTCGCTCCCCACAACAAGTCCGACTGCATCCTCAGCTGCACTGCATGCGTCACTGTCGCAAGTCGGGAGCAAGCTATTTACAGAGGTGATCTTGGCCGCAGTCTCAAGCACGGTAAAGAATCACACAACTGGCAAGGAACACTGACCACTTGCCCATCTCCCGCATTCCTCTATATGTTCCACTGCGAAACATCTGTTCTGTAACTTCCGCTCCTGCTTTTCTCTATCGATGTGTGTGTAGGCCGTACCACAAGACCATACCAGCAAATGGAGCCATTCTAGGATTCGCAAAGAAATGCTGGCGGCAGGCAAGCTTTTCGTTAGTTCAGCTGCGTGTGGAACGTCGAAAGATACAAGGATGGACTAATATAAATAGGTCGGCGAGACCATGGATCTTCACTTCGTCTCACGGACTCTTCCGAGACCTGTACAGGGCGATTCAGTTCACAGTTTTCATTTAACAATTTACTGAATTCCTTTAATAATTTAATGATCTAAATCAATCACAGACATTTCTTTCAACAAAACATTGCAGTTCTCCTGCTGATTCTTCTTTCGCTGGCCTCTGTGCTCGCAGCTCCAAGTGATCGAGAACTCTTCGAAAAGGCACTATTTATTTTCTGATTGGGCTAGAATTTGACTTTTTTTAATGGGCAAAATATTTATATGTTTGTGAAGGCCGACGTTAGGTGTTGTAGAGAAAAAAAGAGAGAGAGAAAGAGAGAGAGAGAGAGAGACAGAGAGAAGTTTGAAAGTGTAGAAAATCTTGAAGGACGTCGATCTCGATGAGTTCGAAGCTGACAAGAAGATTCTGGCCGAACGCGTCGCTGAAGAGGCTGCTGAACACGCCGAGGAGATCAAGGAGCTGCTCCGAGTTCGATCAAATATTTAATTCCGTTTCTTAACGAATTGTAATCACAATTCGCTGGTTGAAGGCATAGGTGTTGGGTAGATAAAAGTCTATTTTTAGCACTCAAATAGAGCTATTTTGAAAAAAACTCCCTGGAAGGTATGGATGTGAATTTTTTCCAGCATATTCCTCTGATTCCATAAGGCGACGCCGAATCCGAGCGAGCAGAAGAAGCCGTCAACTCCGCGATCGCCAACGAAACCTTCGAAGGAGATATCCTCTTCACAAAGTTGGACTCGTTCTGATTGGAGTCTTCTGAATGGTTCTCTATGAAACGGAAGAATGTGCTTTCTTTCTATTATAGAGAACAGTTGGCAGCCATTGTCGGCGATGTCAAGGGCGCGGGAAGCTCCCGCCGCCAGGCCTACACTCCGCCCGGCAGATACCCCTCGAACATCTGGGGCACGCAGACCATTCCGTTCTCCTTCGCGCCCAGCGCCAGTCAGTCATCATTTTTATCGTTTAGCACATTATGTTTTTATGTATTTTATTGTATTATGTAACTCCATTTCATATTCGTAATGTAAAAGAATTAAGGCGAAGAAATCAAGCGTCTCTTCCGTCTCGCAACTCGATTCTGGAGCACGCACACTTGTGTCAACTTTGGAGAGAATCATCCTGGCAACGATCGGTAAAGGGTTTATGTCACTTTACATCCTTTAAATAAGAGGTCACGATACTTTCTTCTGATTTGCTCACGCAATTACTTTGGCCTGGTATGGCTCTTTCTTTCGTTCAGAATCGAAGTGGTGAGCGGCGGCGGCTGCTCTTCTCATGTCGGCAGGATTGGCGGGAAGCAGCAGCTCTCTCTCAACAACGACGGATGCAACCGAGTCAGCGCCATTTCATTCGAGTTCATCTCCATCACTGACTCCACTTCTTCTCAAGAGTGACTGGACCGGCCACCGGTCCGGGTCGAATACTTTCGACTCCCGGCCACCCCTGCTCCTTCTCCTTTTTCTAGTTTTCAACCGCGACTCACGAACTTGAGCACGCCCTCGGCGTCTACCACGAGCAGTCCCGGCCGGACCGAGCCACCTTCGTCGACATTGACATGAGCAACATTCAGGTTTCATTAGACGGACAATGTTGACAAATGATTTATACATATATCTTGAGCTAACCGGTTAGTTTAGCTGATGATTTTTATAGGCGTGTTCAAAATTATAAACTAAAAGATTTGCAGAACGGGACGGAGTACAACTTTTACGCGCAAGGCACTCACAACTCCTCTTCCTTCGATGTTCCCTACGAGTTCGGCTCCAACATGCACTATACGCAGGACAGGCTTGGGCAAAGCTTTTTCTTTCTTTCTTTTATATAAATTATGTATTTGCAGCTTCGCAAAAAAACTTTAGTCTGCCGACGATCGTTGCGCGGCCAAACTACAAGCAGTTCCAGGTCATTCATTCTACTACCGACATGTTTCTTTTTTTGAATACGCACGTACATACATACATATCAGAACAAAGATGTGAGAAATGAAGCAGTCGACAGAGAGTTCGGTAGAAGATGAAATAGATTATTTCTTGGCAGAACTCGATGCGCGGCCATCAGCCGTCGTTCCTCGACATTCTCCTCGTCAACCGATTCTACAGCTGCGACCGTTCGATTCATTCTATTATTTATTTCTTATATATTACTTCGCGAACAAAACGATTTGCAATGGATTAAACCGTTATGGCTGATGCTTTGTCACTTCATTAGAAAAGTGCAAGACCAAGGCGAACTTCTGCAAGAACGGCGGCTACTTGGACGTGCGCACTTGCAGTCGCTGCGTATGCCCGGAAGGAACGGGAGGGCATGACTGCAACGGAAAGGTCGGGTTCGCGCCAAATAAAAAAAAGAAGGGGTTTTCGCGATCTTACTCAAGGTTGTAATTAAATTTGCCAAGCGTGGATGTAAAAGGAACAACAACCGGAGGGTACATTAAAAAGGTTGTGAATACTCTTGAACTTCAGCCCGACGGTTGTCTGGTCGAGCTCACGGCGACGACCTCCTTCCAGAAGCGTTCCATCACACTTGGCCAGACCGGCAGATAGCGGGAAGATTTTGAAACTTGCAATTACGTCATCACTGTCAGAGATACTCTTGATCTCTCTTTCTTTCTGCTTCACCACTTTTTCTCACTTTCATTCTCTCTCGTTCTCTTCCATTTGGTGCAGTTTTTTTCATATCTCCCCCCTCCGTTCCCTCACCTTCATGATCTTTCTCTGTTTGCCTTAGTCCTCGTATTCCTAGGCTCCCCAAGGCCGCCGCATCCAGCTCCAATTCGACGGAGTCTGGGGCTACTCCGGCCAAGGCTGCCAAACGAATGGAATCGAAGTCAAGCCTTGCACCGATCTGCGACCGCGCGGAATTCGGTGATTTTATTGAAATATGCGAAAATGGACAGGAATGGAAAAAGTAGTCTGATGCTATAAATCAAATGGAAACATCAAATATGTAATTATCGAACCTCTCTCTCAGCAACTGCGGAAGCGTGGCGAAGCCTGAGGAATTCATCTCATCTACGAATCGTCTCCCGATTATCGTTTGGAGTCGCTCGGGTCAGATCCGCGCCGAAATCCAGTTCAGATACTGTAAGTCGTTTCTTCTTTTGAATCACAAGAGATTCACATCCTTCAGCTCTTCAGAGGAAGAGTTCTATCTATTTGCAGACTAGATTTCGATCACAATCTTCGATGACAACAGCAAAATCAGAACAAGATCATTTGGCCACAGTTCAAAACATACTTTGATTGTTACGATTTATGCATGATAAGCTTTCAAGGACATTAATTTTTTTAGTGATATAAATAACAGGGAAAACACGAAATACTTACACAACATCAGAATTAACCTTAAGAATATTTGAACGCGTTATCCCAATGCTTGGAAAGAATTGGAATGCGCTGCTTCTCTTCGACAGCTTGTCCTTGACATTTAGCTAGCGACAAGTAGAGACTTGAGGTTGAGAAACGAGCTTGCTGGCGCCATTACAAATTAGAGTTAAATTTTCGGAGCGCATCTTATTTTGTGAGCTGCCATTCCAAGCATAGTATGATCCTGTCTCAATCGTTATACACTTGCAGGTATTATTTGTTTTGTCATTTTTTATACAGTCATTGCATGGCCCGAAATTATGCAACTTGTTATGGTTTGTTATTAGACCGTATGACGAACGTCGTTGAGACATTGACGCTCCTCTCTTGCGAGCATATGAACTTGTGGCAAGACAGCCGTCGACATTGGTCGAGAAGAAAAGTTCGATAGCTAGAAGATGTCAGGATTATCGTCAGCGATTGCGCGGGCGAGTGCAACGCGTACATGACCACGGAGGCTGCCGCAAGGTCTAAGAAGGCTGTGTTGTTATTAAACAGTTCAACAATAACACTTAAAACACTTGAAAGAGACAATTTAAATTCTGTAAATCCAGAAAAAAAGATAATGATAAATAAGCTCACGGTCATTCTGAATCTTTAATGTTAGCATGGCAATAAGATTGGCAGCTGGAAAAAAAATAATACCGGCACGCATAGCTAAACGCAAATACTTTAGCTGAATCTGAGATGGTCGTACACATCATAATGGTCAACGCCGCTGATATTTCTTGTTCTGAATAGCCATATCAGCTCTTTATCACTCTTCGGCTATGAAGCACTTCCACAGACTGTAGCGAGAAGACTGTAGAAGAGTCGCTTTTGAAGGGCGAGTCGTCCTGCTGACATTTTGGCTGTTGAGGAAGAAGAAGTGACGATGTGACGCATGTGAAGGCACATTGCACTAACAGTGACAGTGACGCCACCGAACCCGACAACTGCAAATGTACGTACAAGGATACTTTCTTTTTCGTTGTTGATTTGGTGATTTCGTGATATGGACTTAAAAACAATAGAAAAGTATCATGTGCAAACGATGTTCTGCTCAGGAACAAAATGCAGGACATTTAACGTTAAACAAAAGAACAAACTCATCCATGCAGTTTTCCCATGAAACCTCACCCATATACAAGTGACTCTGAGCATGATCCAAACAGAAAAACTGTTCGACTTCAAAGGCGTCGAGTTGTTCAAATGCCGGCGAGGTTAGAATATAATATAGACTATGAGGAGAAATCATTACTGACATACTCAGAAGAGCGTTCTGCAGACATTGGGTGAACGAAGAGTGAGAAAAGAACTATACTTAAGTCACCAAATACAGTGAGAGTACAACATACACCGACCAGCGCCCTGTTTGACACCCGCCATCGTGAACCGGGTAATTGGAGATGCTCAATGAACCAGAATGATGACATAACCGGATCCGTTTGTAGTCATATCATTAGTCATAAAACATTTTCCAGTAAAATGTTCGCAGCATGCAAAGTAGAAGAGGGGGGGGGGGTGAAAATAAGAAATTTAAACAATTTGCAGTTGCAAATTTAAAAAGAAAAGAAAAATTGGAGCTCCCAAAAAGTACCCTTCAGGGTACGAAAATTGGGACCTTTGCGAGGTACTGTTTGGTCAATAGCCTGAATGCCGAGGTTCCCTGCATTGTAGCTACAGCAAGAAGTTACGGTTCCATTGGGAAGATAAGTAAACCATTGAAATTCAGTACAAACTGCCCAGACAGAAACCCAAGTAGCGTCAGTTGCGCACATACCAATCTAATTATAAACAATATTGTGGACACTTCTTCAACTCTGGATTTTGCATAACGTTGGAAGTTGAACAGCACTAGGAATGAACAATGAAGCCTCCTTGGTGTCGATAGATGAAGCAGTATACCACTATTAGGAGGCAAGTTCCAGTAAGAACGAATGTGAACACCTGAAATAATTCGACATATAGAAATTTTGACGGCTCTTTTCCATTCGGCTATTATGAAGCCAACTAACAAATCGTCCTAATGCAAGTTGCCAAATTGCCGGGAACTTGAAGGGGCTATCGACGTAAATGCAATTTAACGGAGGGAAGAATGTGTAGCGTGCGACGGCATCGAATGCGATGTCGTTAACGAGTTGTATGAGCTGTCCGTCAAATAGGATGTTAGATAAGTGGGAAATACGAACAAGAATTCACAGACCACAATGGCTGCCAGAAGAAATCGATAATTGCCGATCCTCCGGTCGCTGTGCCTTAGAATGGCGACGGCGGCGAGGAGATTGAGAGCGACGCAGACGATGCGGATTGCGGTGTGGAGGACTCGCAAGGAGTGCAGGAGAGAACGAGGGAAAACACGCATGCTGTATTTAAATTTATTGTAGAATGAAAAATAATCAATTTACTCCGAGAAAGTACAGATTAATGACGCATGTGTGACAAAAATTTCAACGCATTCTAGACGAGGTAAAGCACGAAACTATTCTCGAAGTAAGGAAATGCCCTCGATTTGAAGGGCAACCTTTATTAAGCATTCAATTAGAGACATTGGAAAACTGCACCTGTCTTTGCCCACGAATTTTTCACTTTTCAAATTTGCATGTCAATATGTCAATTTGTCTTCCAGGAGATAATGCGAATTATACGAAAGGCGTAAACTAGAGTTTTTTTTTACTAAACGAGAAAAACCGTGAATAAAAATCAGGTAGTTCGAGATGCTGCCTTCTCCCCACCCCATTTTCACTATTCTGCACTGCTAGCATGACGTTGTATTATTTTCACGTTAATATGCTGTCCCATCTCTTTACGATGCATGAATACATGGATAAATATGAAATATGTACCATCTAAATTGAGTGCGAAGGCCAGACTCAAATGAGTGGTAACTGCTCGATGTGAGTATGAGCAGGTGAATGAAAGCGCACATAAACATCGAAGGAGCAGCGAGGTCTGCAATTCGAAATTTGGGCAGAATTTCGATGACAACTTTTCTGAAGATCTAATTTAGTAGTGCATACCGTCATGCTCAACATTGAGGGTCCCCCCCCCCCTCTTTCCTTCACGTTCATGATCTTTCTCTGCCATAGTCCTCGTATTCCTAGGCTCCCCAAGGCCGCCGCAATTCGACGAAGTCTGGGGCATCTCCGGCCAAGGATGTCAAACGAACGGAATCGAAGTCAAGCCAGCCACCGATCTGAGACCGCGCGGAATTCGGTGATTCTCTTGAAATATAATAGGAATGGGAAGAAGCAGTGCGAAGCTACGAAGTAATCGGAGACGTAATAATTTGCGAACCTCCCTCTCAGAAACCGTGGAAGCGTTGCGAAGCCTGAGGAAATCATCCCGACGTCGAATCGTCTTCCGATCATTGTTTGGAGTCGCTCGGGTCAGATCCGCGCCGACGTCCAGTTCATATACTGTAAGTCGTTTCTTCTTTTGAATAACAGAAGATTTACATATTTTCGTCAACTCTTTCAGAGGAAGAGTACAAATGGCACAAAGTTAGCCGGAATCAAGGCTGGGCCTGCCGATCGTCTGTCTATTTGCAGACTAGATTTCGACGAAAATCTACGAGGATGGCTGCAGAACCAGAGAAACGACCACATTGATGTTGTCCAAACTATGGCATGATAAAACTTCACTGGCGAAAATTTCTCGAGTAATATCCAAGACAGGGAAGAACATGAATTGCCTACACATAAGCATATTTGTTTTTCAACATGTAAGCCAATTCTTGCAAAAAGAATTCGAATGCTGAACTGCTCGTTGGGGACCTGCGTCGACGAGCTTGTCATTTTTGTGGGAAGGACATGAATAACATTTCGCTTGCAAAAATACCCCAATTTGTTCAGCCCGTTGCAGCGTTCAGAAGAAGATCAAAATGGCTGAAATGATGCGGAGCAAGGAAGTGACGACTTTTTTCTCATCTCATTCAGAGCAGCCTTTTGTTTGCTCAGGTCAGCGTCATGTACAGTGACATGCAAAATATTAACCTTTCGTTTTTTCATCCATGTTTTCCTTTCAAGTGGATGAAAGTTCCTGAACATTTCAGAGTTGTTTCTTCATACTGTCGGATTTTTCAGTAGGAAATTATTGGTGTCTAGAAAAGTCATCACAAGGAATTATGCCAAAACATTTGCGCTCTCAAAGGAATAGAGTACATTCTTGCTGGTTATACTTTCCAAGTACTTATTTGTCGCTTCCCTGCAACAAATCTCTCTCTTACTCTTCTTCTTTCTCTCTATCTCTCCTTCTCGTTCTCCTTTTTCCCTCTCTCTCTCTCTCTCCTGCTCTCCCTCTGTTTCTCTCATTCTCACTTGTCCATTGATCAGTTATCCTCTCTTCATCTTGTTTCTGTTCTGAAAAATGATTCATTGTCTTTATTCACCGTCTCGAAGACATTAAATGGACCCGTAGCAATCATAGAATCACAACATAGAATAAGGAATGAAAGAGAGTGAAAGGCAAGACGTGGTTGTCAGTCGGCACGAGGCGAATTCAAAGAGGACAACGCACGACAAATTACAACTACCTTCTAACTTCAAAAGATCACACAAATATACTAGTCACTATTGTTGTTAATAACAGTTTCATAAATATTACTTTTATATCGAGAGATTCCTATTATTTCTAATCTAAAAGGAATGCAACTGTCATACCCAACGATGAAGAAAACTCTTTAAAAGGTAATGGGAAGAGGATCAGATCAAACCAGATCATCGCAGTGCGGATAGCAACCACCGATGTCCTGGTAGGAGAGATAGGGAAAGACTCGTGCCTTCTGGGGAAAGTTCTTGCCACTGCTCTGTTCGTATTCAGCCAGCTTCTTCTTGATCTTCTCCACCGAAACTCGCTTGTCCGGCCTCCAGCTCCAACCAGCCAATCCTGACCCGCACTCCGCGGGGTTGAGATTCTTCTGTAAGTGGTCAAGGAGAGAGAGAGAGAGAGAGAGAGAGAAAGAGAGAGAGAAAGAGAGAGAGAGAGAAAGAGAAAGAAAGAGAGAGAGAGAGAGCGAGAGGAACAGAATTCGAGTGGCTAACAGTGAATGGAGACTGCCATCCGGAGTCACCGACTTTCTGTGCTTTCCATCCGTGGAACATGAAGTCGAGTTCGCTGAACTCGTCGGTTGTGAGGAATCCATCGCGGACCCAGCCGTGGCCTCTGCGGAGAATTCGTAGCTTCCCTGGCCATATTCGTGTCGCTCCTTCAATTCACTCTTTCTTCATTATAATTCAATTAGAAGAAACAGTGACAAGGGGTATTTCAGCGAAGCATAGCACAAAAAATTAAATGCATTTATGTGGATCGAAAGAGATTAATGAAATAGCGATGTTAATAAGAAGGAATAAAGGTTTGCCCGTGCCGAGGAATATCTTGACACAAGTGACGTATGCCATGTACGTGTCGTAGTCCGTTGCGAGATGCCATATCTGGTCGCAGACTCGGATCTCCTGCAGCGCACTCGGCAGCACCGTTTGCAGCACATGAATCTCAAGACACTTCATACTAAATGCTAAGGACTCTCTCTTCCCTTTTTTGATAACTGCAAAGGCAGTTGTGAAGGAATGGTTGAAACAAGAGAGTATTTGCCTGTAGGACTCCGTTGTCCGCGCCATTCCAGTTGCTCGGCTGGATAAATTCCCAGTCTGCCCACTTCTTCAGAAAATGCCGTGTAAACTCCGTATTTCTGGCCTATATGGCAAATGCATTGAAAGATTGGACTGTTAATCAGTAATTCATACAATTGTTCGATTGTCAACCAACAATGTAATTCCCTGAGGCGATTTCCCAATTGAAGAATCGCTCATAGAAGATCAAATCAACACGGTCATCGATCCACTCTTCTGAAGTAAAACATTTCTTTGGAGGTTCATATGTAATGACTTCGCCCTAGAGAGCGAGAGAGAGAAAAAAGAGGAAGAGAAAAGGAGGGGGGAAGAGAAAAAGAGATAATGAGAGAGGAAGAAGGGTGTGCCGATCGTACCGATGCAGTGGTTGGGATTGACAACTCCGGTGTCAGCATCGAGGACGAGCAGCCAGTCCGCCTCTTGCAAGTACGCGGCAGCTGCGCAGTGCTTGCGGAAGAAGAGCTGAAGCATGCTTCCCTTTTTTCTCATTCTTTAACTTCCCTCCATTTCATATTCCACTCCCCTCCATTTCGTGCTCTTCAACCATTTTCTTGATAATGAGGCATTTGCCAACATCGCGCCTTCTGTTTCTTACTGAACAAATGAGATGCTTTGCCTGTTTATTGTCGTAGCATGCTTGCTGAACCCGTGGATCATTGTCGAGGTCCACCATGAAGACGGGATATGGCGTGCTTTTCAGGAAACACTCCAAGCTCCTCTGGGCAACCGCGTAGTGGCTGTAGGCTCATTAATTGACCATCTCAATTTTCCTTCCATTCAATATTTTATCAACCAAGTAAAATGTTCAAGCTATTTAATGTGAAAGAATAAAGAACAGCCACTTACGTGTCCATGCTGCTCTTCACGTAAGCCACAAAGATTGCGACTTTGCCGAACTGAGGCCGACAGGCGGACATGTTCTGCCGCATCGGAAACGGAGTCCGGCGAGGGCTCGGCTTCGTGTCCTCCATCTACTATTTACAATGTTAGTTCTAACTTCAATTTTAATTTATGTTTTATCTAAATGCTATTATTAAAAATTATTAAGCGTCAACTAATAATAAATACACCTGATTTTCTAATCACCTGTGAAACATGAATATCCGATGGAGGAGGGACTCTGAGCGGGAGGTGGAAGTCAGCCGATGGAGCGGGAACGAGGCCGAATCGAGGAGAAACCGGCACCAGCAGCAGAATTATCACCAGGACGGACAGCACGCAAACAAGCAGACGTTCAATGCGCATCCTTGGAGAGGGTAAGAGATTGACTGAGAAAGAGAAAGAGAAAGAGAGAGAGAGAGAGAGAGAGAGAATGGGGAAAAGAATATGTGAAGATCGAATGTTTTGTACCGACGGAAGAGGGGTATATTTTTAGCTACTAGATGCGAGCAGATCAAACATGGCAGCCGATTGGGGTGGGGCTACTCGTCAGGGGAAAAGTGGACACGGCAGGGAAAGCCTTCCGTGGAGAGTAGGTATATTTGTGGGAAATATCGGAAAGTTTGTAGATGACATTCGCAAGTGAGATGGGAGAGCTGATTGGCCATCACGAGAAATTTTCCTATTTGCAGCTATTACCCAATCGTTAGTACATGGTGATCACAGGTAAGGTGGGACACTTCAGGGCTAAAGACAGTGAACAGTGGCAAGAGGCAGACTGCGTGAAGAGGGCACATGTAAGAGAGGGCGAGAGAGAAATCCTAGACACTTATTGTTGGAGACATTTTCTTCCTACGTTTAATAAATGAGATCTGTAATTTACTGAAAATAGATGTCACCTGCAACATGGCCAGATCTTCATGGAGCTGGAATTCGAGACAGACCTTCAATGAGGAAGAGACTGTGACACCTACAAAGAGCTACAGGCTGCACCACTGCCTGACGACGATGATGCAAAGAGTATGAATGACAGTGAGGCGTGCAAGGAATGGGTGCCGCATAAAGACCTATTCATGTTTGGAAAGGCGTTGGTGATTGGATTGTTTTGAGCGATTAATTTGAATGTCATGTAATTGGGTCTAAACACTTGTCTGATGACACAAAAGTTGCCTTGCAATAAAGGACTCTTTGACTTGAACAGTGATCAGGCATGAGATGAGAAGGATAGAATTTTTTTTATTTTTTTTATGGTAGAACGGAAAACAAGTGTAAAAAAACACTTGAAATTCAATTGCGCTTTTGAAAATGGAGGGGGGGGGGGGAACGAAAGGCAGGACATAGGAGGGGTCGTTCTTCGGCCCCGGGGGTCGTACAGAGAGTTCATTAGACTCAGCTAGAGGTGGCACGAGCTTAGAGGAGCTATACAGCGCAACTTTGGAACCACGAAGCAGAAAGCTTCGATACTCTGGGAGATGATTTATTAGTAAACAAAGAAAACTCAGTATGCCGATACCGAAACCAAGTAGCGTCAGTTGCTCGTTGCCGCCAACGCTTGATTTGCCTAGCAATTTATACTCATATTAGCTGATGTAAATATCAATGTTATTGTGATATTCTTGCGTTCGTAAAGCTGTACAAACTAAAGGCTGCTCTGACTGAGACGGGAAAAAAGGTCTCTTTCCTCCTCCACATCATTTTGAGCCATTTTCATCTTCTTCTGCACTGCCCAACAGGCTGCACAAATAGAGTTATTTGTCGTCTGCTAAATGACATTTATGTCCTTGTCATAAAGGGAATTAAATTCAATCCTTGAACTCTCCTCCTCTTCATTTCCCTCATTCACTCTCAAGGTTAAGATTAACTTATGTGGAAAAATTGTCCTCTATTTAATGAAGAAAGGAGTCTTTATTTTCAGCGAGTACCAACAGATGACAGCGGTGCCTCCAACGAAAACACCGCGGGTTCCTTCTGCCCGCGCATTGAAAAGGTATGGATATCTAATATTAGTCAAATATTTTTTAAACTATTGATTTGGCAATATCAGGAATAAACAGTTCACTTAGATTAACATCGTCAATATTGACAGTTTTCTAGATAAATAAAGTATGTATGTAGAAATGTTGACAACTACAAAGATGAGATACCAAGGCATTGAATCAGTTTCATATCTCTACGGCAAAAAAAAATAATTTTATTATGTAGTATTTGTCGGAATATGGGGTTGAAAATTTTTTTAACTGCTGCCGACGCATTTGCGATTTTATATGAATTTTTGAACATTAATAAAATTTATATGCGAATGCTCGATCTTTATCAATCATGGTTTTCACCCGCGTTTTATGTAGGCAGCGCAGTGGGTTGCGCTCCAGCCTTCAACTTTTCGAGGTCTGAGTTCGATTCCCTTTTGTGACAAAGTTTTTGCTGGTACTGTTTTGTTTAAAGAGATATTATAGGGTAGTGTTAAAAGTATTTAGAGCGATTTTGTTAGTATCCAGAACTTTATTAATTTTGGAATGTGCCCTCTAAAAAAATTTCGGCAGGAAATATGTTCACTTCTCCAAGAATTTTGATCTGAAAATGACAAAATCAATCAAAGCGCACCTCATATTTGGTTTTGTCGACACAAATAACCCTCAATTAGAGAGTTCTAGCCAATTTGATGCAAATCCGTCACTTACCGTAATCCTACTGTACTCTAAAAAACGGCAAAAACTAGCAAAATGAACTTCTGATTCGGTTCCCTCTCATCAAATAACCCCCTGGGTAAGCAAGTTTCAGCAAAAACATTTTATTTTTATTTTGAAAAATGACCTTTTGATCTCAAAAGATGTGAAACAGCTTCCAAATGCGCGTAGCCAGCGGATCCATATAAGGGACCAGTGGAACCAACTTGGGCCATTCTCTGGGAAAATCCAGTAGGGTCGCAATCTGAAAAAAAATGGCCTGTCAGGCTGAAAGGAACCAGACATCACTCAAGGCTATCATTGAACATTGATAATTCATTACGATGATTGAAAATAACTAGCTGCCACCATTTCAATCGTAGCTCCCGCAATGAAACGCAAACACAACGCCCTATTTTCCTTCCGCCACGAAAAAGATTCCCACGCTGCCATTTCGACTGCAGCCGTCCAATGCAGTTGGCCGATTCGGTGATTCTCTGACGTTCTCTTCTCTTTCACTACCATTTCCAAAACATGAAGAGAAGAAAACGTTTGGCTGAAAATTCAAAAATATCTTATTAGTTTCAAAAAAGTAGTTATTTTTTTTAGTATTATTAGTACTAAATTCATATACATATTAGATATCAGAGCTTCTCTACACGCAGATGTAAGAGCCCGCGCTGTCTTGCTTGAAGACGCCGTAGTATTCTCTCGGACCTCCCTCAAAATAAACTATTTTTTTAATTAAATAAAAGTTCAATGCGCCGTGAGAGTGAATGAGGGAAATGAAGTGGAGGAGAGTCCAATGATAGAATTTCGTTTCCTATGAATTTCATTCCCTTTATGACAAAGGCACAAAAGTTATTTAAGTGGCGACAAGTTACTCTATTTGTGCAGTCAGTATGTCAGTTCAGAAGAAGATGAAAATGTCTCAAAATGATGCGGAGGAGGAGGAAAGAGGCGACATTTCCCCGCTCAGTCAGAGCAGCCTTTAGTTTGCTCAGCCTAATGTACGCAAGAATGTCGGAAGAACATGGATATGAGTATAAACTGCTGGGCGTATCTAGCGAGGGTACTAAATTCATGTCTAGGACCCCTTCGAAGACCTAGAAAAAGTAGGTCTACTTTTCCACACGTATAAAATTCCGAAAATCTATTTAATAATTGTCTAATTGATTGGCTTGACATTTGCTGCTAACAGAATGCGACTTCTGCTGCTGACTCTTCTCGCAGGGGTTTCGGTGCTCGCAGCTCCAACTGATCGAGAACTGTTTGAAAAGGCTGAGCGATTATTCTATCACAATAACAGTTTAAATAAATAGAATCAATAATAAAATAAAATTGAAGAAAGAAGAAAGACGCGGCATCAAAAAGAACGAATTTAAGGAGCTTTCGAAGAATCTCGATCTCTCCGAGCTCGCGGCCGACAAGAAGATTCTGGCCGAGCGCGTCGCTGAAGAAGCTGCAGAGCGCGCCGAGGAGAGCAAGGAGCTGCTCAGTGTCAGGGAGAAACACTCTAATTAGAATTGATCTACTAACCAATCAATGCATACAACTCATTCAGTCCATATTTCATGAAATTGCACTCCTTTCCAGCACATTCCTCTGCTGCCCGAATCGGAGCGAGCAGAAAAGGCAGCAAATGACGAGATCATCGACACGTTCGAAGAAGACATCCTTCTGATGATGATTGTCGGTGTCGAGGTGGCCCTTTTCCTTTTGGCGTGGTTGCCCTTTTTTGTACTTTTTGATCTCTAACCTCATCGGGTGGTGCTTAGAGTACGGGTAGTATTGTACATCAATCGGTATGCGTGGCGCTATTATGGCTTACAATTAGCTTAACTTTTGCCGTATTGGTTATTCATAAATCGATGTTTGTTTTGTATTTTAAATTTTATAATAGTTCAAGGTCCTTTTCCCTGCCGTATTATCGCCAATTTATATTGTCTTTTCCGTTAACTATCTACTAGTTTTTATTTTGTCATTTCAAACATCAGATGTATAATCATATCGATACAAACATATATAAATATATACTTATTCTAACGAATCTATTTGTCAACTTTTTTGATAGGATAAGCTGAATAAATTCAAAATTATCGTGCTTTACTCATATACTTGCTTTCTCTGAAGTGAAATTCGTGAAAACTTTGCAATACAAAATGATAACGTCATTGTAAACAGGCGCGCACACCCAACTCAAATTCGACGGTGACTGGGGCTTGTTCTTCCAAGTCTGCGACAAT
The DNA here is from genome assembly GCA_945643635.1 of Allodiplogaster sudhausi. NCBI lineage: Eukaryota > Metazoa > Nematoda > Chromadorea > Rhabditida > Diplogasteridae > Allodiplogaster > Allodiplogaster sudhausi. The sequence goes on from CALZFC010000005.1 coordinate 703,175, forward strand.
AACGGCATCGAAGTGAGGCCAGCCGCTAATTTTGCAGATTAGAAGAGAGCGGAGACGATGCTCGAAACGCAAGCAACAGCAGCGAAATCTAACGAGTCCACTCGTTTTCAACATTCTTTTTTATTAAGCAATTAAGAAAAGCGATCGTATTTTCGCTCTAGGCTTTATTTTTATCTATGAGTAACATCTCGATTTGATGAAAAACCCTTTATTGCCACAATGATAAGACGGGGAATGGAAGCACAAAGTGACTAAAGAAGGAGAAGACTCACTTCTCTATTCCAAGTGCAGCTCGAAGATGGCTCCTAAAAACGTGCTTGGTAGGACGATGGAGCTGACGAAGAACAAAAACTCGTAGAAGATCTCCAGGTTCTACAACGGAAAGACAACACATAAATCATCTATAAATTATTATTCATAATTAACCAACAATCATAAAATGTTGAGAAAGAAGAGACGACTGATATTTATAGCAATGAAATAATTTCGTTTAGTTTGTGTTTTATTGTTAAGCGTAAAGAAAACTTACGTTAAGGGGCAGACAGAAAAAAAGCTGGCAGGCCAAGGACGTTGAGATGATCGGAAGGAAAGGCAGCAGACCACGTGGGAGAAGAGCAAGTGGAGGAATTCGAGGCAGAAAAACACCCAATGCTGACTTTGAAGCATCATGTCAAGTACCAAATTTGAGAGGATCACTGATTTCTTGTAGGAGTGCGAAAAGGGCGGAAGAAGGGAGACTGAGAAAAAGAAGAGGAAGAAACTCACCAAATACAGGGTCATCAGGATGTAGACGCTTGAGGAGAGGAAACCAAAGGCCAAGGCAGTTATCTTCCATCCGGTTGCGAATAACTTAAACGAGCCAGAAACTCAATCTTCAATGCCTCTTTTTGGCCCGACCAAAGACGGCGGTTTTGAGATATGCGACTAAATAGACTACGGTTGTGTTTCGTGCATCTTTAAGGCCAACTATGAAATCTTTCCTATTCACGCATGAACATGAAGATAACGATAGAAATAGAAGTAGTCGATATATTATGATGAATTGATGAAGAACCCCGAAGAAGCAGCCGACGCAGACTCCGCCGAATGCGAGGAGAGCGTCGAAGAAGAGGATAGAATATTTGAGACCGAGAAGAGCGGCAGTGAAAGAGTGGAGGAATCCGAAGAGGATGGAGAGCAAAGCGATGCAGAGACGCATCATAGGAAGGGCGTGCATGACATTTCCGGCGTTTCTCTGCTAGAAATGAAACTGTTAGATACCGTATACACACTGCACTAGAACCACATTTCCAGTAAACAGGAAAAGGGCGCGTACAACAAAGCGGACGAAGTGGAAGCCAATGGGCAGGGTGACGGCGAAGACGGAGATGAGCAAGCCGAGCGCCCACCAAGGGGAGGAGGGCGCCAAGGAGTTGGCTGCCAGGTTGGCAAGCAGAAATAGCAGAGGGTAGGCGGCGATGCACGCGAAAGTGTTCGTGCTCTGCAAATTTTTTTGGCTCCTAAAAAAGGTCTAAAATCTTATTGAACTTGATTGACACCTGAGCGGAAATCCACTGTTAGGTCCTTGGCAGCTCCTCCCTCACAATGGATGCCACTCCTCCGCAACAAGCACGCAGAAACCTCTGAGAAACTATTCTATTACCGGCAACTATCTATATAAATAAAGAACTTTAATTCATTTAAAACCTTTCTTATTTTCAGAAGTAATACAAATGCATATTTTGCATAGAATAAGACGACGATAGTGTTCTCTTTCGATTTGCACGCGAATTGTCCGCTCCGCATCACGAAGACCGAAGTGGACGGCGAGCGAGAGGCGGCCGAGGCAGAGAGAAGGAAGGGCGAGGGCGGATTGGTAAGGTACGCCGAACAACTAAACGCAGCTTGTTTAGAGGACAACATGTTTACAGTATTTTGTTTAGTAAACATCTTTTGTCTTCGTAGAAGTGTGTTCTTCTTGATCGCAAAGCAGGCACTCATTTCAAGCATTTTAAATGTATTTCCACACCGTCTCAGGACGTTCTCTGCAACGAAGAAGTCGCTGAGATGCAGCAGCATCTCCACTGTGTCCGCATGCACGGCTCTCGACTGTTCGTACAGCATCTCAATGACGTCATCGTTAAGCCACTCTTGGCTTTCCCTTTCCAGTTCAGCCAAACATAAGGCGATCCTAACCCTAAGGAATTCTTCAAAGCCGCGTGGTCCTCCAACTGCAGCTGGCATCATGTAAACGTCTTGCTCCTGCCGCGTAATGAATTCGCCGTAGAAGAGATTGCGAAAGAAGACGGAGTGAAGAGCGAGGAGGGCGCGGGAGACGAAGAACTGCAAGGGGAATCAACGAGTTAGGTTTATCTATCGTACACCTAAAGTAGGTATTGGGTAGAATATTTAATAATTAATATTCGTTTTTAATAATTAATATTCGTACAATCTAAATCGAACCTGTTTCCCGGAAACGAGCAGACACTGGTCTGCAACGAACGGGATGAAGCTGGAGAAAGTGGCACGACTGTTCTGCTCCCAATCCTGAACAACGATGTGAGAAAGACTCCTTTTCACTCTCTCTCTCTCTCTCTCTCGCTCTCTCTCTCTCTAGTACTCTCCAGGTATCTATTCTTTGTGCACTCTTTAATACGAGTCACCTTCTCTCTGCAGCGAGGAATCAGTTCGACGAATGGAGACGGCATCCAATACTGAACAAAACATTATCGATTCATTACTTCATTGCGTCATCAAATATGTCGTTTACGAGGCGAGGAGACCTGGAAGGTGTGAATTGTGATGGAGACTTCGAGAAGAAGCGAGTCGCCGTTGAATTGCCTTCGGTACAGGTCGAAAGGGTCGCACTTCTTGCCGAGTGACACCCGGGAGATAGGCACACCTAAAATGGGAAAACTTAATTTAAAGCTGGAATAAAAATAAATTAGAGAATAAGGGTAGAGCGAACTGCGACTAATTCCACGCCAGAGATAATTGAAGAATTGCTTGATGTTGTGCAAAACGGTCCAGTCTTGCTGTTCTTCTTTCTCATCTGGCAATCACATCTTGATTAATACGATTAAAAACAGGTGCCCGACAAAAAGCTTTTCTTTTATCTTCCCATATGATAAAGTTTGGTCTAGAAGATCGACTGAAGGTGCATTTCTTTTTTTAATACAGTAGAAGACGTCTTTGTCGATGCACCCGTTGCGTAATCAAAACCAAGCAACGAATTTAAACGGATGGCAAGGAGAGGCAGGCTTTGCCCTTCCTCCTCGTTGAAAGGTATACTTTTCCTTTATGGTGCTGATAATTAGTTTACTTTTATTTCAGAAAACAAAAGATGAAATTCTCATTGATTGACTGTTAAAATCAATCAATTTTGCGCCGTTGAAAAGACGAACCGTCGCTTCCTCTGAGGACAGCGAAGAGCGGCCGCAAAGAGACTCGCTTGTTCTGCTTCTTCTGCTCGTCCTTTCCAAAGGACGCCTTCCAGGACCTCCTCACGCGACAACGACGGCTGCCTTTCTGAAAGGAATCTGCTTTGAAAGATCTTCTTGCTCGGAGAGTTCTCAGAGCCAACCGCTCGCGATGTCAAACCTGCGCAAGAATGACGAAGGAAACGGACGCGTCCGCTGACCATGTCGGGCAATTCTCTGGGAGAGGCCATTTACCCTCGATGTGAACTCTGAGGCCCTTCGGACTGAAAGGAGCCAGACGCCATTCAAGTCTATTAGAGAGAATGTTGTCAAAAGGTTAGGCAAGTAATCTATTCCGATTTTTTTTAATTTGTAGTTGCCTCCACTTTTAGCGCAGCTCCCGTAAAGAAACGCATATGCAGATTATAGGCACAATAGCTGCATTAATAAATATAATAAACAATTCGTTTATGAAATGCGATGAGTTCACTGTAATCGCTCTCTTTTATATTGGCCACGAAACATTCTCGGTTCGTCTCGAGATGAAGAAACATTCGCACCCTGCCATTTCGACTGCGGCCGTCCAAAGCAGTTGGCCGATTCGGCGGTTTTCTGACGTTCTCTTCTCTTTCACTCCCATGTCCAAAACCTGAAATGAGACAAAAACATTAAATATTAAAGAATTTTCTGCGTTTAAAATTTAAAAAAATCTTATTAGCTACGAAAAAAATGTGGGTGCCTTTTTAGTTATTAATAGATTAATATTAGATATCCATGCCTTCTCAATGCGCAGACGGAAGGAGCTAGCGTTGTCTTCCTTGAAGACGGTGCTGTCTTCTCTTGCTCCGCCCTCAAAATAAACTCTTCTTTTTTTAATTTAAAAAAAAAACGAAAAATAGGCAATTTTCCCCACGAACGTTGATCATTGCCGACCGCGCGCACTGAGAGCGAAAGAGGGAAGTGAAGTGGAGGAGAATTAATTGACTGAAGTATCTATGAATTTAGGCATAATGATATTATGTCAACTCATATTCAGTTTTTGTTGTTGAACATTGCACTACTGTAGTTCGATTGAACTTTGAAACGAGTAGGAAACCCTTGGTGGTGCAGTAAAAATTGCCTCCGCTTTAATATTTTGTAAATGTCTATTTGTATTCAAGAGATTGTTCGGATATATTTTATTCTAAATTAATACAGAAGGAAAAAAAATTACATCAAGAAACATTAGCATGAAATATTAACGGGAAATGTTTATGATTTCATAACCGTCAAATTAAAAATGCCATAATAACTGTTAGAATCAGATGAAGGAGAGAGAGAAGTCGAGTGTAGCGAAATCGTTTGTTGCCTTTTTCCAACTGTTTTCTTCTTCTCGACGCAATTCGAGTGGATGAAGAACGTCTGAGCGAAGAAGAGAAAATGGAGAGTTCTTTTATTATAGAACAAAGTCTCGCTCCGGTCATATCCTAGCTCATTTTCTTCTTTGAAAAGGGTTGTCTAATTTTAAGCAAAATACAACTCGTAATCAACTCAAAACATTGCATGAATGTTAAGATAAAATATACAATCGAAAAGACTGAACATGCTTATAGTTTCGTACCTCTACATAAATCAGTCGTGCCTAATTATCTTTACATTCAGATTAACAATTATCAACCGTAAAAGAGCTGAACAATTATTCTGTGTCGGGATTAGGCTTTCTTAACCTTATCATAAGACATGCGCTTGATTATCGACCGAAGAAAGCAACGACAAATGAAGAAAGCCACAATAACTGCGAGAGTAAGAGCAAGGAGAGCAGCGGCAATGGCATCAACGAGGAAGTACTGAATCCAGCCTAGTTGGAGTCCGCGCGGGGTCAGCGACTTGGCAGAGCCGAACTCAGCGGCGAACTCGACGTGTTTCACGAGCAACTCGCGAGGAGAAAACGGACGGCGAGATAGCATTCGAGAGGTTTTCTTCGCATTCACATACAAACTAAAAAAGAAATTTAATTACAAATTTAATTACAGTAAAGTTATCCGGTACTACAACCTCTTAGTGGTGAGGAGTCGATCGAAAGTTTCAGACAGCCTCTTCGGCTGAAAACAAAACGATATTTTGTCGAAATGAGCGAGGACAAAAGAGACAAAATGAGGAAGGGAAAGAGAATTTGACCTGGTCAGCTTCCCGCTTGTCCAGCACAAGGCCGATTCCATTGTACTCCATCATGGCTGCATTCCTTGGCTGGTCGCCAAAGAGTGGAATGAAGATGCCCGGGACGCCTCGGGCGGCTGCCTCTTGGCACGAGGACATTCCGCCGTGAGAGATGAAGCACTCGGCCGTCGCCTTCAAATGGCTATATCGTTCAGTTCCAAAAATTTTTCCGTACTAAGGACAATGTTTGTTTGGTATTATGATGTGCAAACCCAAAAGGTAGTTCTGCGGCGTCCATTTTATGAGCAAGACATTGTCAAGCGAGGCTAAAAGTGAAGTCGCGAACTCGTCTTTAGGATCTTCGTACTTCCACATGAAGGTGACATTCGGATAAGTCGTAAATAGCTGAACATTTTTAAACAATGTAGGTAATACTTTTCTTTTTACTTTGATTGTTTAAACGAACAAATTTAAAAAAAAAAACGGAAAAAGAACGCAAAAGCACCTCTACTAATGAATGCTTCAGTGAGGATGGCATCTGCGCACTCTTGACCATCGAGCCAAACGAGACGAGAACGTTCAACGAACGACGGTTCAGGATTGCGTCCCAGGACTATGAAGAGCGAATTCGTAAGGAAAAAAACATTAGACGTCAAAACAAGGAATTGAAATTGATGAACAAAAAAGGATTTATTTCGAAACTTTTAGAAATTCATGTCATAAGGAAATAAGCAATATTGAATTCTCAGTTTAAATTCCCACCATTTTTTTTCATTTGGACGATTGGGGCCATTAGACTCCTGCACTGGGTCGCATGCATATGATGCGCACAACCATCATTGGCCCTGTTTTTTCAACACGTCGCTCCCAAGCCAATTGTGTAACCAAACTTCTGTAGAGAGAGAACGAACGGAAGATGCACCGTTTCTGTGGACGGTTGACACTGTTCTCTTTACTTATCTGACAGGGACTTCATGGTAGGAGGTTTTCCCTTATGTCTCTTATATCTGATAAATTAAAAATGCCAAAATAACTGGGAGAATCAGATGAAGGAGAGAGAGAGAAGTCGAGTGTAGCGAAATCTTTTGTTGCCTTTTTTCCAACTGTTTTCTTGTTCTCGACGTAATTCGAGTGGCTGAAGAACGTCTGAGCGAAGAAGTGCAATCGAAATAATGAACAGAAAATGGAGAGCTTTTATTATAGAAATAATTCTCGCTCAGATCATATCCTAGTTAATTTTCTTCTATGAAAAGGGTTGTATGAGCAAAGGACAACTCATAATCCACTCAAAACGTTGCATGAGTATTAAGATAAAATATACAATCGAAAAGGCTGATCATGCTAATAGTTTCTTACCTCTATACAGATTAATTGTACCCGGTCATCTCGTCCCGTTTGGCCCGAGGCACGGCCGGCGGGCCCAACATTCTGTGGGCCCTAGCTATCCGGGCTGATCCTGCAGAGTCTCTGGCCGGCCCGTAGGGCCGTTTGGGTTCGATTGTTCGAGGAATTGGTGGATAAGCAACTGATTCATTGAGTGGGATATCTGTCGTATCCGAAAATTAACAGAAACATTACTGTGAACGATATACAAGTTTTTTATATATTTATTATCAAGTTTTTTATATTTATTATTAAATGCGAGGAACACGGCTTTGATGGTTTATTGTCCATTATACCGACCGGAAATTATTCTCGTCAGTATGACATGCTACATAAAGGATATTCGTGCCTTGTTCTCTCTACTTTTCTTGTGCCGTCCTCGGACATTGTTCGGACGAAGATGGAGTCATTAAGAAATGTTACTCATCTGAAACGTTTGAAATTTTTAAAGATGGAAATCAAATAATTCGCTCTAATCCTATCTAAAAAAAACCCTTATAGTACTTTCGGTTACACTCTCGAATAATCACTGAAGTGAATAACCATTCAGTCGTACCATAGCATCTATGTAAGAGTTTCTCCTCTACATCCGTAATTCTCATTGTTTTTGCCCCAGTTGTATTGCGATTTAGCGATCGCAATGGTATTTTCTCTTGGGTGCGAGATAAATAATTTCTAAGTGCCCATTTTTTCCCAGAAATTCTACTATAAAACAATAAGAGATCATGGATCATTATCATTGAATATTAACAAGGAAAATGTTTATATTATGTCGTCTTAACCTTACCCTCAAACATGCGAGTGATTATCGACCGAAGAACAGAACGGCAAATGAAGAAAGCCACAATAACTGCGAGAGTAAGAGCAAGGAGAGCAGCGGTAATGACATCAACGAGGAAGTACTGAATCCAGCCGAGTTGGAGTCCGCGCGGGGTCAGCGACTTGGCAGAGCCGAACTCAGCGGCGAACTCGACGTGTTTCACGAGCAACTCGCGAGGAGAAAACGGACGGCGAGATAGCATTCGAGAGGTTTTCTTCGCATTCACATACAAACTAAAAAAGAAATTTAATTACAAATTTAATTACAGTAAAGTTATCCGGTACTACAACCTCTTAGTGGTGAGGAGTCGATCGAAAGTTTCAGACAGCCTCTTCGGCTGAAAACAAAACGATATTTTGTCGAAATGAGCGAGGACAAAAGAGACAAAATGAGGAAGGGAAAGAGAATTTGACCTGGTCAGCTTCCCGCTTGTCCAGCACAAGGCCGATTCCATTGTACTCCATCATGGCTGCATTCCTTGGCTGGTCGCCAAAGAGTGGAATGAAGATGCCCGGGACGCCTCGGGCGGCTGCCTCTTGGCACGAGGACATTCCGCCGTGAGAGATGAAGCCAGTCACTCGGCCGTCGCCTTCAAATGGCTATATCGTTCAGTTCCAAAAATTTTTCCGTACTAAGGACAATGTTTGTTTGGTATTATGATGTGCAAACCCAAAAGGTCGTTCTGCGGCGTCCATTTTATGAGCAAGACATTGTCAAGCGAGGCTAAAAGTGAAGTCGCGAACTCGTCTTTAGGATCTTCGTACTTCCACATGAAGGTGACATTCGGATAAGTAGTAAATAGCTGAACATTTTTAAACAATGTAGGTAATACTTTTCTTTTTACTTTGATTGTTTAAACGAACAAATTAAAAAAAAAACGGAAAAAGAACGCAAAAGCACCTCTACTAATGAATGCTTCAGTGAGGATGGCATCTGCGCACTCTTGACCATCGAGCCAAACGAGACGAGAACGTTCAACGAACGACGGTTCAGGATTGCGTCCCAGGACTATGAAGAGCGAATTCGTAAGGAAAAAAAAACATTAGACGTCAAAACAAGGAATGAAATTGATGAACAAAAAAGGATTTATTTCGAAACTTTTAGAAATGAAACGAATGTGACTCAGTGTAATTCTCTTTATCTGAAATTATTTTCGACCTTGTCGAGTGGTTTTGGCTTCTGAATGCCGATTCCGCCAAGGTCGACGACTTTTCTGAGCAGAGGACGGGCGAAGTCGATGAGCGGCTCCGAGTTCGTGAACACGAACGCCGCTTCCGACGTCAGCTTCTGAAACCATTGTTTAATAATTACTTTTATATCATTAAAGTCAGCGTTAGGGAAGATGTTTATAGAATAGTCTGAACAGAATGACGTTATCGTTACAAACCTACAATTCAAGGTTTATTGAAAGCCGTATACCTGGAGAAAACATATCTACACTGTTAAAGAGAAAAATTTACGTTAAAAACCGATTTAATTAAAAATTAACGTGCCCTCATGCCGGGAAAGTTTGGAAACTCTCTTTGGAAGATTTCGTCTGCGCATTCGAGGGCTCCGTCCCAGCGAACCTTCACGAGATGTGTCTGGAAGACATTCAAGGCGCGACTCCAAATGGAAGAGTCCAGGCGCATTGTTGAAAAACCTGCAATTTGTTACAGTCAAGCGATGATAATACGTTTTTATGCAACATTACTAAAGTGTACGCATATTTAGGAGCCTGGTTCAATACGCGTTTTTTCGATAATATTTCGTTTACAGCTGTTAATGGCTTCACTGTTCTTGATTGTGCCAACTCGGATTGCAGCTCGGCAAGACAGGAATGCCGAGGTCGAAGGCGACGTTGTCGAAGAGAGTTGTCGTCGAGACTGCGATTGTTGCTTTGATGCCCACAAAATGTGAGAGTCCTAAAATGTTCGTTTTATGATTCAACGTATTATTTCTTCAACGTTTAGCATTAGCACTTATTATCTTATCAATCTGATTAGTGTTAACGAAATGCATTTTTATCTTATCAGAAATATGTACGTTTGGGCAAGCATTTATTTTTATGAATCTTAGTCTCATTTGCATATTGATACCCCAGCTTTCATCAAAAGAAAGCCAAGAACCAAGCGCGCAGTAGTCATAGCTCTCGTAGATGAGCAAGTCGTAGTTGTTCTGCCGCAGCTCTTCCAGAAGTCCGGGATGGCGAATGGTCGCTTCGCATTGTGGACAGAACATGCTGTTCAAGCGGCTTCGAATCTAACCGGAAGCAATTATTAGACTAATGAAGTTCTCTCCATTTGACTTGCATTTACATGTAGGTATAGGAATGCGTACATTCTACATATGTACATACAAATGCACATACCTATGTACATGTAATACATTCTTGTGAATTATAGCTGTATATTATTTAATCATATTTAAATTAGAATGCAATGCTCACTTATCTTTACAGTGTTCCTACCATCTGCGCAGACTGGAGATCGAATTCAGTCCTCCAATAATCTACGCGCGCGACAGCGCCCCTCGCGCGAGCCTCGCGTACTCGCTCGTCTTGAGGGAGGCGGATGATCCGCGTCGATTTCTTTGTTCCGTCTGCCACCTCCGGCCAGATCTCGGGTATCAGCGAAGTCTGTACATGCAAGTGGTAAGGATAAATAATGAGTCTAGGGCTGCTTTAAAAAAAAACATTCGGTCTAACCACGTCATGGCCGGCCTCAACGAGGATATCCGCGATTCGACCCATGAAATTCGAGTGCGAATGGCCAAACTTGGGGTTGTACACGAGAATTTTGAATCCGCACGATGTGGCGGCAAAGGAAAGCACGAGCAATGACTGCATCAGCTTTTTCAACATTCTAAAGTTCAAAATTAAATTTTTGAACGGTTTCACAAAAACGCAATGGTTGTACGAAGCATAAAATTGCGCGACTTCATCAGCCAAAATTTTTCCTTGGTACTATGTAGACATTGATCCTTCTCCTCGGTTCCCGTGATACGGCAGAAAGTGTGCTAATGTGCTTTTGTTGTCTGCATTCTAAACACAAAAATCAAAAGATCTCTTGAGTGACCTTGAAAACCAGCTGAGGTCCCAATATTATGAATCAACTTGGGAGGCTTCTTCATTCACTGAGCATGCATATCACGAATATACTTATACTTTATACTTTATTTACATACACCTTGGTGTAACGTGGTAATGAAAATTTAGAATATACACATATGTACATTTACTTACCCGAATTATATATTCTTTCACTCGATCGCAGCCAATCGAAAAAAAATAACTTCATCCCCTGTTTAGTTTCTTATTCTAATGCGATATCATGCGTGGGAAGAGAGGACGAGAGAGAGAAAAAGGGAGAGAGAGAGGGAGAGCGAAAGAGAAGGAGAAAGAAAGAGACAGAGAGAGAGAGAGAGAGCGATAGAGCGAAAGAAAGAGCGCGATTAAGTTCACAATCTAATAAAATGGTTTCCAAAAAATTACAGTCGTATTCAGAATTAAAAAAGTAAAGTAATGCAATCGTCTTATAGTTTTAATTGCATCACATTGTGCCCTTTAAGAAAAAGATGGCTTGTTTCATCACTGCGAACGTTGATAGAAGAAAGAGAAGAATCGTTCTTGCTCTGCGCCTCCTCTTTCTCATTTCATCTCACTTTCGTTGATACCGCGAGAGTGAGATAGTGGCAGAGTTTGGCTCGCTTATTCACAATCAATCACTGATCGAATTTGTGAAGAATGAAGAATAGTTTCATAGCTAGCAGAATTGGAGGGATATTGTATTACGAAGATTATACTTGAATTGGTCCATCAGAGTTATCATTCAACCTTGTATAGATTGTCCACCGCCCCGCCGTGTTTGATCTTTCTTGATTTCCTTCGGTTCACGGAAATGAGTGCGTCAAACAAATTGTTCTGATAATAAGAGAGGAAAAGTCTAACGAGAGGCGAAGATGGGAAATGACGATTCGTTTTCTGTGTACAACTCGATCAGAAAGAGAGTGAGAGAGAATCGATATAGAAAGAGAGCGAGACATTGTGAGAGGCAGTACATGAGTGATACAAAAGAGTTTGTAAAGATAGCAACAAGTTGGAAGCGAAAAGATAAAGAGAGCGACGGGAACAAAACAGCCCTGGGACATGAAAAGACGACAAAATTGAATAGTGCTCAACGAAGTTTGAAAATGCCCCTAGTACAGTTTTATATTCCGTTGCATAAAGAAGAAGGAAACCAAGAGCCTATCCTTTCTAGCGATCGCTTCTTTGGTCAGAGAAGAATTTGATTCAATCAAATTTTTTCCCTTTATTAAATAATTTAAGAAGTTACGTAACATACAAGGCGAAAATGGGAATCTTCACTGCCGAAGTATCTGAACGATCATAATGGGCAAAAAAATGAGTACTCTTCGAATTCCATAAAGAGCAAATACAAACACATATTGACAGCATAATATGAGAATTTATAAGTAAAACAGAATGATATTTCTTTTGACATACATATGCATTCTTGATAACATTAGAAAAATTACACCTTAAGTTCTCACCAGATTTTATTTATTTATTTATTCACTACATCATTAAGATGTGACGACATTAAGAGCTTAAGAGCGAGAAGATTGCGAGATTCAACTGTAATGTTTTGAAGAAAAGGGAATGCAATAATCCGTGGAGAGGAAGAAGAAAAACAAATAGTGGGGAAAGATCTATTGTAAATGGATGAAGAGGGGAGGGTTGGGGGGTTAGGTTAAGTAACTTTTATACTTGAGGTGGCGGCGAATTAATCTCAACAAGTTCCAGCTCCGTGAATACTTGTAGTACATTCAATTGAAAGAATTGGTTTTTCGTTTAGCTAAGTGAAAAAAGAGACTGTATTACATACTGTGCCTGATGACCTTTTTATTGCCATACTGCGAGTTCGTCGAAAAAATCAGCTCAGCCAATGTGTTTTTGCCATTGAACAATAGCGCTCTCGATTACCTGTTTTCGACTTTGTCTTTTCTCAGCATGAGGCTGTTCAGCTGGCTATCCCAGTTTTTTTTTCGATCATGCTATTTTGCGGATGAAAGCGAAAAACGACTCGCACAATTGAAGCGATTTATTTGAGAGCACTCTTTGATCTTTGTTTTAATTCTTGTATCTTGTCCGATCTTAGTAATATGACTAAAGATGCTTCCAGTCCATCAGTGAGAAACGCGGAAGAGAGCAGCACTGAGTGAAATAGAAGAGATACTTCTTGGCACAACTTAACACCTTGCAGTTCGATCGGTCGGCTTTAGCGTCAAAATCAGTTTCCCTCTACCACCAAATCGGTTTTTGTTCGTCTCAGGAAAAAAGGTAGAAGCCGTCTATGGTTTACTTGCCACTTTGCCGTTGCGATGTGTTTCGCACTTGCGTCCTTAAAGTGATAAGTTTTCAAGCAGTGTCATCTCGCAAGCTATTTTGCCAAAACATCTGCTCTCATCTAGAAAAGAGTAGTCTCTCGCACTAGATTCTACTCTCCAAGTTATTATTTCTCGCTTCCCTGCCCACAAATCATGATACATCTAGTACGAACTTCCTCCCTCTTTCCCAAGTGCGTTCGAGGTGTTTGAGTACTTTCATTTCTCAAATGATCTTCCACTTTGTCTTGTTGATGATGTTGATCATCTTCATTTAATGCATCAGTTATTTTGCCACCTATTTGTTCATTTTGAATAAATTTATGTAAATATATTTGTATAAATTAAAGTACATACAATCTAAGTCGATTCTATGGAAATTGTTTTTGCACGGATTGCCGATCTATGGTCATAATAATAGCGATAAGTCGGTGGATTTATCCACCGAGAATATCCGGCGAGGCTTATCTGCAGCCATTTTCAGAGTAATGTTAAGCGACGCGTCCTATCAAGTTCTCCTCTCGGTCTTTCTAGGCATTGCTGGAGTGTTTATGCATGTCGGCTATGATTTACAGGTACGGATCAAGTCGAGGCAGAACGACAATAATAATAATAATAGCTCGAATGCCAGTTCCAAGCCAATTTTTCCTATTTTTAGTAAAAGGCTTTGCCTCCAATATAAACCACACAAAAAGTGATCGTTTAGAGCAACGCATGTATGTATCAACAGAAGAAAATTATAACACATATACAAGTCAGCTTGGTTACTCCATAGCTGAAAAAATAGGATGATCAATAGTACATTCAACAAATAAGGATTAAACAAGTCGTTTCCGATTTTTTCAGTCATACATCATAGAAGGGGTGATTCACTCCGTAAGCAGCAGAAGTCCTGAAAGAATTCGGAGTTACGACGGATATTATGGGTATCTCAACCGATGAACTTACTTTTTCATAACGAAGAGATAAACAAACAAGCAAACTTTAGACTCGCCACCGTCTACGCCGCTTCTTGTGTCTTTACGTTCATCGTCCCATCATTTCTTGATCACATCAAAGCAAAGGTAGCAACCCTTTTATTGAATAACTCCATTGATTAACTTCGTTTTAGTGGCTTCTTGTCTCTGGGATCTCGCTATTCGCTCTGTCATTATCTTCGTTCCTCTATCTTTATCGGCCGCTCTACTTTCTCAGTAACATCGGAATTGGCTTTGGATTTTCAGGTAATCAACACTTTTAAAAGTTATGTACTTCAGCTTTTACTTTCACAAGCGGAAGCAATAAATTTATATTTACATGCATTCGATTTCAGTTTTTTAGTACATATTTTGTTTTTATTTTTCAGCCTATTACACTGCATATCCGGTGTATCTCTCCGGAATCTCAACGAGAGCAACCATCTCGAGTAACCAATCCAGAATGTGGGCTGTCGTCACTTACGGGTCAACACAAATTCTTTTTTTTTAACATTCCAAAAAATATATGTGTGTAGTAACAAAACGCTGTTGTTGTATGTAGTCAGCTTCTCTACTTTTCGCTGCAGAAGACGAGGGGAGGGATAGCCATCATAGATTTATATCCGGGAATCAGGCCAACACCAACAACAATGGAAGTAACCGCTCACGAAGAGCCAAGGAGGGGAGACTGGCTAGGGATATCATGAAAACGCCATGGAAGAGAATAACCCTTACCTATGTTAATTTAGCTACATATGTTGATGAGGGGAAAGGGCACGAAGGAAGGAAACGTGTGGAATGGGACATTCCATTACACATTTGATCAGGTAATAATAATGTGTTTTGAGGTCATTCCTCGCCGGTGTCCTCTACATCATCACGAGTACCATGACCTCTTCAACAGGATCTTCTGGCTATCGCGAGTACAGCGACGCCGAGATACGGTAGCACACTAAAATTGATCAGGCTTTTTTAAAGAATAGATAAATCAGGACAATCTTCGGCGTGCTCGCTGTTCTTTCTCTCGTTTCCGCACTTCTTCACGCTTTTCTGCCTTCTCGAAAGGTCAAGGATGCGATTGCAGATGGGGAGGATCAGAAGAGGCTGCCGCTCAAGGAACAAATCAGTCAGATTTGTGCTTGCTAATCTTTGAATTATTAAAGAAGGACGGAAAATAATAGTAATTTATTATTATATATATGTACATACATAGTTACTAAAATCCAAATAAATGTTAATGAAAGGAAATGTACTTCAGAGAAGATGTCTTTTGCACTTCGCCATCCCCGGCTCCTTCTGCTGACTCCTTGTTTCCTCTACGGCGGCGCCTTCATCTCCTTCGTCCTCGGCGTCTATCCGACTTCTCTCTTGTTTACGAAGACGCTCAGCGGTGACATCTACCTGCCAGCCTACTACGCCATGGCTTATCCCATCGGAAATACGATTAGTTGGTTCTTTTATTATTCCTTTCGTTAAAAAAGACACGAAACACAACGCTTATATATTTGAATTTTCTTGGACATTGTAGTGCCTTCGCCCTAAAAAGCAAATGGTCGCAAATTCAGGAATTCTGTTTCTGGTTGCTTTAAGAAACTATAATATAATATTTGAAAATAAAGTGGCAACTTGAGTGGGCTTGCTGACGAACTTCTTTTCTTCGCGAGTGCGCGACTTTGGACTTCGCCCCTTGCTCTGCGTAGCGATGTCCCTCGAAGCTCTTCTCTTCCTTCTCGTTCTCGTCTCCGTTCCAGCGAACGCCACCTTTGAGAAAACGGACGAAGAATCTCTGCTGATTCAGCCGAGGTATTACATTCTCTTTTTTATTTATTTCTTTATTTATTTGTTTATTTTGAATAGTTGATAGCCGAATGTGCCTTTGCCTGCAGTCGCTGGCTGTGCATTCTGATTGGCATTCTCTTTGGAATGGGCGACCACGCCAACATGACAACGCGTACTGTCATTACGTCCATTGTGCTGCCGGAATATCGTGCTCATTCGTACGCAGTCTACCGTCTCTACCATGTTAGCACCACTGCTTCATTTCAAGGAGGACAAATTTGCATAATAATTTGCATAATTCTCGGACGTTCTTTGACGCCGTAATCCGAACGTCATTCTCTATCAATGTATTTATCAATGCGGTCAGTTAGGTAGTCGAAGTGATGAGAGAGAAAAAGGAAGGTAATGAGAGTCCAAAAATGGGGAGACAGGAAGAGGTTAGAGGGAAACATTAGGAAACAAAGACAAAGTAAATGGTGCGGGAAGGATACATGTTATGTATTTATTCACTATTGCGTGTATTTGTATTGAGACTGCCGCGAGTGCTTCTCTCTTCGTGCTGTCTACTTTTCTCTCGATCTACCACTACGTCTTCGGCTTCATCTTCCTCGGAACCCTTGCCTTCGCTGGTTTCTGGCGCGTCGTTGGCATCATCAAGTTGGGCATCGATTTTCTCTCATTAGCATGCGGAAAGAACTTTCGCCACTTTAACTGTAATCAAACTTTTCTTCGAAATTGTATACAAGAATGAACGTGTTTACAAAGGGTTCACACATATGTACATATTTGTGTCATCTTCGTAGGAACAATAAAATTAATGCAAAAATATTCACAGATCGGATGAATCGGAGTCACCTAAACCCGAAGTGAACGCAGACGTGGAGTATGAGAAATTCTAAGCTCTCAATCGGCTCTATCCGAGCCACTTCTCTGCACTGACAATGAGGAACGTTCGCGATTAATTCGCTCGAACAGTCTTATGCAAATACGAGCTCAAGTAGATAATCCTGCACAGCGAGTTTTTTTCTTGTGGGTACTGTGACACGCAGCACTTTTCCTAGCTGTGTAAATACATATAATGTCGGCTACAATAGTACAATTTGATTTGCTTCCCTTTCAATGGCTAACGACATAGCCATTTTTTATGCGAATGATTCCTTCGAGCGATTTGTTTAGAAACATAGAAATCCACTTTTCTCCCTTCTCTCTTTCTCTTCCTTCTCAATCTCTGCTCTCTCTTTCTCCTTTGTTCTGTTGACTTCTCCATCGGAATGCTTTAAATCTTTTCGCATCTACGAATGACTCTCACTCCCTCACTCTCTCTCTTTCTTTCTCTTACTCTCTCTCTCTCTCTCTCTTTCTCTTTCTCTCTCTCCCTTTTATCCTATTTGTAAGCATCTCTTCCCACTATGTAATCGTCAGTAAAGTAATAGCCATGTACCTGCTGCACTCTTCATTTGCTCTTTAATCACAACAAATATTGTGTCGCTTGTCATAATTTCTTCTAGGACAACCATAATAAACTGAATAACAACTACAAATAGCTTACTGGAAAGTGACTCAGTGTAAATAAGTTAAATATTCTAACAACGGCTTAATTTTGATTCTTATCTCTCGCTGCAACAAATAAATACTCTTGCACGAAAGTGCACGTCCATTAGAACGATAAATGAACAGATAGCAAGGTTAAACTAGAGAAGTATTACTTCGGTTAGGATTACAGAGATGAATAAATTATGCAATGTTCTCCCCCATTTCCGAAATTTCTTCAATGAGGAAATCGATGTCTTCTTTGTTGATGGCTTGGTTAGAGAAGATCATGCGGAAGAAGTTCGGCCGTTTCTTGTCTGGCTGATAGCCAACCATCGTCGATCCTTTCTCCATCATCTTTGCTTTTATCTTCGGTGCAATCTTAAAAAGTTCCATTCTTTACGTTTTACATTACAATTCTTTTTGATATATAGGCATGTTCGCCTTTTCTGGTAATTTATGTTGTCCGACAACATATGTATATATATGTAAATACATACATAGTTGTTCAACATTATTTACATGAAAAGACGAACGACTACACAAAAATATCTCTAAATTTGGTGGGCGGAGCTTATGGAGGCTCACTAAACGTATAACCCTACGGAATAGTAATTCAGTTGTCAAATTGTAAAGAAATATCACGATTCAAAGTAAGTACGGACAATCTTTGCTTAATATCCGTTCTCATTAACCCATATTTTCTGTGTGGAATGCCCAAAACACTAAAATGACCTTCTCAAGTCGGGCTGATCTCTCTGAAGGATCCAAATGGCGAATCTTGGAAGGAATGTACCAGAAGCAGACATTCAGGAATTCCGGCTGCAATCATGGATATAGCATTCAAAGGCAAGTGAGACACTGGAGAGGACAGGAGAGAGCCAAGTGGAGGGGAGTGGAAAAGGAGAAGGGGAGAGGAGAGCGGAAGAGGAACGGAGAGGAGAGAGGAGAAAGAAGGTGAGGTGAGATTTAGCAGGGCGAAGAAAGAGGGAGGGAGAGAAAGAGAGGGATGAAAGTTAGAGGATTGATAGAGACAGCGTGTTAATACCGAGAGGTTTTATAATTTTTAGTCCAATGACCAATTGTCCGAATATTTTTTTAAATTGTCGTCAATATCACTGTATGCTTTTTCTCCACCTATTTTTTTTATAATAAGTAATTATTGGTGAGAAAATATTTTTTCCAATACAGACCGGATCGATCACGAGTTGATATCCTTCGGTCTGGCGGAGTCTCTCTGTGAAGTAGTTGGTCATGTCGAAGAGATGCTTCATCTGGACACGGAAACCTGCCATGCCCTAAACAAATCAGACCCGGTTATATTAAAATGTTTTCTTCAATCATTAAAATTCGGACACGAAATGAATAATGAAAAGGAGAGAGCGCGAGTGAGTGAAGGAGAGTGAGATGGAGAGAGAGAGAGAGAGAGAGAGGGATAATAAGAAGCTGGAAGTGACCTTGGACTTCCACATGAGCCACAGCTTGAATATATCGTTGTGCCTGCCGCATTGGAGGGCTTTATCCCCAGTGTCATAACTCACATCGTATGGCTTATCCTGCATTCAACATCATTGTTGGACTTTTAAATATCCAGTATTTGCTTTGTAAGATTCCAGAATGGCGAGAGAAAAGAAACCTGCATGAAGAGGTAGTCAGCCGACATCTGATTGCATTGGAAGAGAATTCCCTGAATGAATTGTAAGTTTGTGGGCCGACCAAACTATATTTATAAATGTATAAAATATCTGTCAAACGTGTTCATTTGCTATGGATATCGGAAGAATGATAAGATGATTGCGTACATCGCATCTCAGCAGACAAACAGAGCACTGCAAGAGGCAGCCCATCAGTTTGTGAGGATTCCACGTCACCGAGTTCGCTCGCTCTATTCCGGCCAACTTGTAGCAGTGTTCGGAGGATAGCAACACTCCTCCGCCCCACGCTGCCTGCATAGAAAATTACTGTACTTTTCTCGCTCTTCAATTCTAACTCTCTCTCTCTCTCCCGATCTTTCCATCGCACTCTCACTCCCTCTGTCTCTCTCTCTCTCCACTCTCTCGCTTCCACTGACATCGACATGGAACCATATACGGTGTCTCTCGCAGATGTCTGCAATCTTCTCGAGTGGATCCCATGCTCCGTACACGGTGGTCCCGGCAGTGGCAGATACGAAGAACGGAACGAGATCTGTGAAGAGCCATTGCATTCTACGTCACGGCAATCAACTTTTTCCCTCTCGATCTACCCTCTGCTTTTTTCACCGTCTCTCCTTCTTTTCTCTTCTTTCTCTCAGTTCCTCCTCTCTCTCCATTGTCTCTCTCGTTCTCTCCACTCCTTACCGTCTTCCTTGCATTGGATAATCTTGGCCTCGAGTGCTTCTGGAATCATTTTCCCGGCAGAGTCAACGGGGATGTTGAAGCAGTTATCCGCACCAATGCCTGTGACCGCTGCTGCACTCTTTATCGAGTAGTGACTCTGTAGAGAAAGAGAGAGAGAGAGAGAGAAGAGAGAGAGAGAGAAGAGAGAGAGATGAGAGGGTGAGAGAGAACGAGAGACAGAAAGAGAAGGTAGGGAAGAAGATCATAAGAGAAAGAGAGCGATTATGATAGAGAGAAAAAAAAAACAGAAATTATAGGCTACTAACATCTTCGCTCGTGAATGCGCAAAGAGTCGGAACATCGGCAACTCCGAGATGCTTGGAGCGAGGGAAGAGCTGATGGCGAGCAGCCAACATCGCGTAGAGATTCGCGATGGCCCCGCCTTGCAAGTCAATTCTCCATTCAAGGACAGAAGAATTTGTCGTCGAAGGGAACGAAATGCAGGAAAATAAAAGGAGGAATGCAGAGTGCCAAGGAGGTCGAACCGGGTGCAAAGATTCCGTCGGCCTTCTCGCAGTCCCAGCCGATCGCTTCCCACAACTTCTTCATCACTTCCTTCTCCATTAAGGTAAACACTGGCGCAACCTCGTACGTGAACCTTCAACATCTTTTAATAGAAGTAAGAAAATATAAAAATGTGAATTATGGTATACATATGTTAAGAAAAAAAAATAGGGACTGTCCAACTAAACAGGGAAGTGAAGGTAAGAACAAAAATAAGGAGGTAAGAGAGAGTGAAAGAAAGGAGGAGAGTAGAGAGAGTGAAAGAAAGGAGGAGAGTAGAGAGAGTGAAAGAAAGGAGGAGAGTAGAGAGAGTGAAAGAAAGGAGGAGAGTAGAGAGAGTGAAAGAAAGGAGGAGAGTAGAGAGAGTGAAAGAAAGGAGGAGAGTAGAGAGAGTGAAAGAAAGGAGGAGAGTAGAGAGAGTGAAAGAAAGGAGGAGAGTAGAGAGAGTGAAAGAAAGGAGGAGAGTAGAGAGAGTGAAAGAAAGGAGGAGAGTAGAGAGAGTGAAAGAAAGGAGGAGAGTAGAGAGAGTGAAAGAAAGGAGGAGAGTAGAGAGAGTGAAAGAAAGGAGGAGAGTAGAGAGAGTGAAAGAAAGGAGGAGAGTAGAGAGAGTGAAAGAACGTCTAACATATTGCTGTTGGCTGCGGCCGTGAGCCACTCGCCGGCGAGGGAAACGAAATCCAAACCACACGAAATCTGATTGTAGAAGCGGGGATGGCCGGTGCGCACCCCCAGACGAAGCACTTCCGAGCA
Organism: Allodiplogaster sudhausi; assembly: GCA_945643635.1. NCBI lineage: Eukaryota > Metazoa > Nematoda > Chromadorea > Rhabditida > Diplogasteridae > Allodiplogaster > Allodiplogaster sudhausi. The sequence goes on from CALZFC010000005.1 coordinate 724,173, forward strand.
CGCCTGCACGACACTTTCTCTCTCTCTACATCTCCATTCTCTCTCTTAAAGTCTCTCTCATACTCTCTCTTTCTCTCTCCGTCTCACACTCCATCCCCACTTTTTCACATCCCGCTTTCTCTCTCACACACACTTTCTGTGCCTCTCAGTATCTCTTAGTAAGTTCTCTGCCTCTTTCTCAATTGCCCGTCTAACATGAATAAGTTGTTCCATGCTGTGCGGTTCATCGGGAATGGAGAGATCAATGAGGGTTGCCATCTCCTTTGGATGGTGGAAGTCGAGAATCTTCGTCTCTCGCTTTGTTTGCTCGTGGAGGTATTCGAGGAGGACTTTGACGATCTGAAGGGATGTGTTCAGAAAGAACGAAAAGGCTGTCACCAATGAGCGATAGAGGGAAACCAAGACCTCCTGGAGGAAGAGCTCAGTGTTCTCCCAACCATCTTGAGAATGCGGAACGAGATCTGTAAAAAGAACTTCCATTTCAAGATAACACTGCCTATTTTTCTTTAGTTATTTGGAATATACATACAAGGAAAAATCTCCATCCCCTTCTAGAACCGAGTTCCCCGTTGCATTTTCTCTTTCGATCTTAACAGAATGCTAAAAAAAACCTTGCAAGTTTGTTGATGGCTTTAGCCCGTTTGAGAAATCGTCGCCCACTAAGGAAGATAGATTGCCGGAGACACTAACCAGAGTAGAGAAGCTCGTCCAGTCGCTTGGTCGCTTTGCTGCGTTGCAGAGGCGACGGGAATGAAAGGGGCGGAGTCATTTCACACTACAGAATTCCCTTCCCTTCATACATTTATATACTATACCACTCACTCTCCCTCCTTCATTCTCTTAAGTCTCTGCTGTCGGCTTAAGAGCGAAGAGTTCTACTTCTCTCCTCTCTCATCCGCCACGACTCATTCTTCCCTTTTACGAATTAGCGATTCAAAGTACATTCATACTGAGGAATAAGAGAGAGTGGCTCTCCGAGAACAGTGACTAAGAGATACGGTAGCACATTAGAAACATAAAGAGGTAACTTATGTGGGCTTACTAGCTTCTTCTCTTCGCGATTGCGCGACTTTGACCTGCGTTCCTTGCTCTGCCTGGCCATATCCCTCGATTCTCTTTTCTTCCTTATCCAGCTAACGCCTCCTTTGAGAAAACTGTCGAAGATGCTCTGCCGATTAAGCCGTGGTACTATATTCTTATTTATTCATTTACTTTTAGTAATGTGACTTTTTCCTATAGTCGCTGGAAGTCCATTGGGATTCTCTTTGGAATGGGCGACAGTGCCGACTTGGCAACGGGCACTGTCATTAATTGTGCTGCTGGAATATCGTGCTCGTTCACATGCAGTGTACGGTCTAATCCTTTCCGGCACCACTGTCTGTACCCATTATTTCAACGACGACAAATTTGCATCATAATAATTTCCATAATTCTTGGACGTTCTTTGCCGCTCTAATCCGAACGTTGTTCTCTATCAAGGTACATAGCAATGCAGTCGGAAAGGCAGTGAAAGAGATTGGAAGAGAGCGAGAGAGAGAGAAAGAAAGAAAGAGACAGACAGAGATGCGGAGAGATTGGTTGAACGAGAAATAAGAGATAAGAAAATAGAGATAAAGTAAATGAAAAAGGAAGGCTTGTGTGTATTTGTATTAAGAGTGCCGCAAGTGCGTCACTCTTCTTTTCTCTCGATCTGCCATTGCGTCCTTGGCTTCCTCTTCCTCGGAGAAAAACCATTGTCTTCGATGGTTTCTGGCGCGTCGTTAGAATTTTCAAGATTTATACATTGCGAATGAACCTTCGCCAGTGTGGAACTATAATAAAAAAAAATTTCTACTTGTTATTCAAAGTTCATTTCTGTGTCTTCTTCGTAGCATGAATAAAATTGATGTAAAAATATTCACAAATCGGATGAAAAATTTTTGGAATCACCTAAAACCGAAGAGAACGCAGAGAAATGTTAAACTCTCGATCGGTATCCCTGCTCCTGCCCTGTGAGCCGCATCTCTATACTGAGGAAATTCTATCGTTAATTCCTTCGTACAGCCATATGTAAATACTAACTTGAGTAGATAATCCTGGACAGCGATTTTTTTTTTCTTGTGGGCACTGTGCCACGCAGCACTTTTCCTAGCTACATGCATATGTACATATAATGACGATTACAATAGTACAATTGGATTTGCTTCCCTTTCAAGTGCCATTTTTCATGAGAATGATTCATTTGAGCGATTTGTTTAGATGCATACATACACATCCACTTTCCTCCCTTCAATCATTCTCTTTCTTCTCGTTCTCTCCTTTTTCTCTTTCCCTCTTCCCAGATAATTCCTCAACCGAAATGCTTTCAATATCTTTTCAGTTCGGCACATGACTCGATGAAGCCCACGCGAAGTACATACAATATAAGATGTCAATAGTTGTTCGCTGAACAACGATCATCTCATCGATGTACTTTTTTTTCGTCATTTGTTGAACGGATATTAAACGCACCAACGACGCAGAACGGGCGCAGCTGAATGGAGCGAGAGCAAGAAAAAAGGAGAGAAATTAAAGTGACTGTGGGCCGATTTGCTCTGCAACGAACGGTGCAATCAACACTTTCATATGTTTCTCTTTTGCGTTCGCTGGCGAATTTTCATGAACTTTTTTTGGCTTTCGCAAATTTTGGCAGAAACGTTAACTTGTAAAATAATGCATATCATGGCAATTAATCAGTGAAATAGGCACTAATCCTGTCGTTTTTCATGTACAAACGCCAGGATTAGTGTCTATTTCATGAATTATGAGAAGCACACATGAGAAGTACCAGTCGAATATTCATGCGTACCTATTTGTCATTGCAAAGCATAATCCGGTTCTTGTTGTCCTGCCCAGGGGCCGCGCCCCTTCTCCGCTCTCCAACTGCTATGATCACTGTCGAAAGTGAAATGGCTGGGATGTCGCCTTAGGACTTTGTACACACTAAGAAGGCTATCATTGATAGGGGATTTGTTGGGGAGAGGAGATATCGGCTGGAAAGTTAACCACTTTTTTGTAATCTTTTAGGGTTCCATTATTATTTTGTTATCGTTTGTTTAAATTTGCGCCATTGCCGATTTGTTTTTACAAATGAAATGATTATCCCGTTCTGACAGCAGTTCCTTTTAAGAGAAGCAACAAATGGTAAGCGACTCGACCTATCAGACGTTGACTTCTCTCTTTCTGGGCGCGGCCGGACTGTTTATGCATGTCGGCTATGATCTCCAGGTTCCAAGTGACCCGGCCCATTCTCAGTCAGATGATATGCTGTTTGGTCAATGATGCTCATGATTAGGTAGTAAAGTCATCAATCAACTGGCTCTCTTCATTTGAGTGCACGATTCAACGTGACTGGGTTGAACGAGAACAAAAAAAAACATTCGCCTAAGAGTGACATTGTGTGTATGCAGTTTGTGCTATTTGATGAACAACCAAATAAATGACGTTAAGAAATGGTTTCAAAATGGAAGTTCTTGTGCAAATTTCATATGATCACCGAAAACCTGTTTAGTCGTACATCATTGAAGCCGTGATTAGCTCCGTCCACCGAAGGAGCCCCGATCGAATTGGTCCCCACGACGGATACTACGGGTTTGTGGTTTGAATTAAGACATCAGAAACATTTGCGGAAACATGCCTTTTCCCTTTTTCTTTTCAAAACATATGAAGATTTTTGTACAGACTCGCAACAGTCTACGCATCGTCATGCATCTTTTCTCTGGTTGCTCCATCTTGCCTCGACTATATCCGAGCAAAGGTAAGCTTCAGATGCACGAGTTAATCGTGTCTCTTATTGCGTTCGTCCCCATCTAAATCACGTGTGCACATGACATATCATTATTTATTTAATATCAATTAAAATACCACTTTATTCTTAAAGTGGCTGTTGGTTGCAAGCGCCGCGGCGTTCGCGTTTGCCCTCGCGGCATATCTGATCATCTTCCGCGCTCTCTACTTTCTCAGCTGCATCGGACTCGGATTCGGCTTGGCAGGTCGAGAATCAATCAAGATGTCTGCTTCACTGACAATGAAATATCATTTATTCTTTTGCTGTGGGACGCCATAAATGCTGTAGTCAAGCACCATTACTTTGCATGCCATATATCATGCATTTTCAATCTCTTCAAGCAAATTCCAAAGATTTTCAGCTTACTTTGCTGGCTATCCGTCGTACTTGTCTGGTATTTCGACAAGGGAGACGATCTCGAGCAACCAGTCCAGAATGTGGGCACTCTGCACTTACAGGTCCCTTTGATACTTTCATCTTTTGCATATTTAGACAAATAGTAAATATAATAGTATTTGAAACACGTGGAATTACATTGTTCCAGCACATTCCTGGCTGGCCTTGTCTACATTACAATTAGCTGCATGACATCTTCTACAACAGATGAGAGCGGCTATCGCGTGTACAGTGACACTGAGATATGGTAAATGATTGAGGACTAGGAGTAGATTTGACATTTGGATATTGGATGACGACATACGGATGAGTATTATTTACAACGTATGTACTTTAAGAAAAAAAAACTGGGTGCCTTAACAACGACATTTTTCGAAAGGGTATTTTGTTTGGAACAATAATTGTTCAGGGCAATTTTCGCAACTTTGGCCAGCTTTTCTCTGCTCTCGGCGTTGCTGCACGCTCTGCTTCCTTCTCGAAGAGTGCAAGACGCACTTGGAGACGGCGACGAACAAAGAAGAGCACCTCTCAAGGATCAAATAAGTATGTTACAATCTTTCGGCAGTCTTTCTAGCAATTCCACATAAATCAGTTAAATTTACAACGCAGTTGAAAATTATATAAGAAATATGCATATATGAATGTATTACTGTAGTTATATAAGATCTACTGTGATGTACCGCCAAATGAACGCAAAGCGGGCAAGGTTCCAATCAGCATGCAAGTCGTTGCTCGTTGGGAACGATGGGAAGGAAACTATGTATATGAAAAGATCCTTCTACATTTAGAATAGTCTTGTTTTGTCACATCGAGCACACATAATTGAGGGGAGGGTGGCCATATTTTAACGGTTAAAATAATGCTCAAAGATTAGAGCTTGGCGCCGAACAAAAATTTCAAAGTCATGTTACTACTTTCCAACTCATATTTGGAATGAAATAATATTTGCGCTGTATATGGAATTTCATTTACTTTTCAATGAAAATAGAATCAATATGTTCGTTGTCAGCAATGAGATATTTAATGCGCGCTGATTGGAACAGTTCGGCCATTTTGGAGCAACATCCGGTATTTAATGAAAAGAATGATTATTTTTCTCGTCTAGAAAGTTGACACTTCCAGGGAACATGTGCTTCGCGCTGAAACACCCGCGCATGCTTCTTCTCGCCCCTTGCTTCCTCTACGGAGGTGCTTTCCTTTCCTTCTTCCTCGGAGTCTATCCAACTGCGCTGCTCTTCACGAAGAGTCTCAGCGGCGACATTTATCTGCCAGCCTACTATGCCATGGCCTTTCCAGTTGGCAACACGATCAGTTGGTCAAGTTTTATGTTGTGGGCTATTAATAGATAATATAATTTGTTTATTTCAATTAGTCCACGCACACAAATGATCTCGAATTTAAGTGGGAATTCTGACGAACTTTTTCTCTTCGCGAGTGCGCGACTTTGGACTGCGCCCTCTTCTCTGCTTAGCCTTGTCCCTCGAGGCTCTTCTGTTCCTGCTCATCCTCGCTTCTGTTCCAGCCAACGCCACCTTTGAGAGAACAGACCAACCGTCGCTGCTCATTCAACCGAGGTGAGTCATTCTCTACGGGTGGAGGGATGAATAAAAGAAATACAATCAATGTGTTTTTATTTTATTTTTATTTACGTCGTTTCGCTTAAAAGAACAGCGAACAATTTACTTCATTCTGTGAATTTTGATGGATTCAATCCGTGAAGATTGATGGATTGACTCCTTGCCCACTGACCGTTGCCATGACTTGCAGCCGCTGGCTGTGCATCTTGACGGGCGTGCTGTTCGGGATGGGCGACCACGCGAACATGACGACGAGGACGGTCATCGCCTCTCTTGCGCTGCCCGAGTATCGCACTCATTCTTACGGCATTCTGCGCTTCTATCATGTCAGCTTTCTCCGATTTCAGGCTTTTCTGTAATCTTTTCAAAGAATAGCTCACTGAATCGATAATGGATATTTGGCTTAGTTCTAAACGCCAAAGCAAGTTTTTGTTTGCAAATCTATGTACATGAGGGTAAAATAAATCAGTGAAAAATAACGCATAATTTAAAAGAAAGCATGCGTCGGCCATTGAAAAGTGTGAATATGCAGGCGATCGCGAGCGCCATCCTCTTCGTGCTTTCGCCGATGCTCTCAAGTTTCCATTACGTGGCAGGCTTCTTCGTGCTCGGCTTACTCGCAGCTGCAGGCTTCTGGAGAGTCGTTGGACTCATTCGGTTGGTCAAAGGAAGATATTACAACTGGCTTCTCTGGCCAAACCTTGAACTCTCTCTCCTTGAATATGACAATTCCTTTATTTAGGTCGGACAATTCATCTGTTTCGTCTTCAACAACGAACATCGGGCCCGAGTCATTTTCAGAGAAAGATAAATTGTAAACAAATTGATCCTGATGCTACTGTCATATTTATTTAACTTAAATTAAACAAATATGGCTGCTTTGAATGCCCTATCAGAAGGAGTTCGGTTTATATTTAACCGGTATATTTGTTATGTAAATAAAGCAATAAAATCTTCCATTTCAATTTGCCCGTGTCGCCTTTAGTTTCATCACTATCACTTTTTTCATAATCATGTTGTCAGTCTTTTCAACGGCAGCATCTTTAATCTAGCCAAAGGAAAGGTATGAGTGCAAGAACAAAAGAATCGCTCTGTACACTCAAAGTTCGATATGATTTTTTTTGTTACGACATGGTTGGGCGGTTTACATATTTTTGTTCATCTAAATTTTAAAATTTTGAAATATTTAATTTGTCCATACGTACATATCTCATGTTTTTGCCCATTTGTATACATATTTACTACAATTTTTCAAATAAAACTTTGCGAAATGTCCGGGGAAGACCCGAGAAAAGTAGAGAGAACAAAGCACAAGCGTTCTCTATGTAGCATGTCACTGTCACGAGAGTAATCTCCGGTCGGCGAAATGGACAATAAACCAACAAGGCCGTGTTCCACGAATTCTACGAAGGTATAAAAGAATAAAGAAGACTGTTATAGCGAAATCGTTCAAAGTAATGTTCTTGTTGACTTTCGGATACGACAACAACCCTCTCTTTTCATTTTACGATTGCAAACATCATAAACGCATCGTTGACATCGTTGTAGAGAAGTACCGCCCAAACATCTGAAAAATTCAGCCTTCATTTCCCGAACACCTTAATTGTTTCCCACTAACCTTAGTCATACCTCCATGATTGCTTGAAAAAAGTTTGCGTCTTGATTAATGCCTTTAATGTTCTCCAAAATATGTATATATCGATGACTCCATATTATTTCTGAAAACTTCACATATGTATGTAATTCCGGAACTGACCGAGATTCACAAGAAAGTCCCCCAATTGTTGACTCTCTTGGCTCTTGTCAAAGTGCGAAGGGCTCTCCCGTATTGCATGGGCGTCCCCGTGTCTAGCTCTCTCTTATTTTCTCTTATTTTATGACTCCTCGACCAACCCAGTAAACAGGTGGTTTTTACACACACTCTCTCTTCTTTATCATTTTCTCCCATTCATCAGTTCATATGGGCTTCGTCCGATATTTCTGGTTCTAATAGCGGAACGGTCAGATATTTGCGCCGAACCACAAAACTTGGCTGTTTCTATCGAAGTGCTATGTTTTGGTGCGGCGAACACCAAAGGGCCGCCTTCTTTTATTGGGTCTTCAGAACCTTGTGATATTTCGAGTAGGGGCAGCCCCACTTCCCTCTCGGTTTTAAGCACTTTCTGTCTGTTCGATTCACCAGCCTTTCCAAATAGTTTCTCGCTTGGTCTCGGGAGGTTGACATTTTGGTTTTATTGACCAACGAGAGAGGGTCGAGAAAAAATTGATTTCGCTGACGCAGACGCAGTCCAAGGTTATGATAAAAGAGGAGCCAAGCGGTTCGGCGACTTGATCAGTCACTTTTGGCTGTTCCGCTGGACTTTTGTCGCTGCCCAGATTTCATTCTCCTTAATTCTAGATAAATCTCAAATTGTACTGTGCTTACTGCTGACCTGCTTGAGCGTGCCGTTTAGATACCCTGCATAAGTGGCTCAGCCGCAACGCGCGACGACTACGCGACGCGTGTGATCGCCTTCTAAAGATGTCCGGCTACGTGCGCAAGCCAAGCTGCTGTCAGCGACGGCATAGTTTGTCGCCCCCCCCCTTTCCAGGCACTCTCAAAAACAGCACAGCCACTACTCTAAAATGATCGAAAAGGAACAGATACCGTATCGTTTTAATTATTATTTTGAAGCCCTCCCGTCTCCCGGTGCGACGATGTCTCCTCGAAAAACGTCCATGGCACAATTCATGATGAACACGTCGAAGGCACTCCAATCGAACGAGATTCGCTCGACTGGTTTGGCCTGTTTTACCCTTTTTAGATCTCTTCAAATTTCCCCTTCAAATTCCCTTCAAATTTATATTATTCTATGTCTCTACATACATACATATGTATGTAGTTATAACTGATATTCATTTTTTATGAAATTTTTTGTCGATGACAATAATATTTGAAGGAAACTCCCCGGCTGATCTTATCTTCGACCTCGTTCGTCTTCCCGACACGGACGAGGCATCCATCACAAAGCTCATCAAGGTAGTCGTCTGCACTGTGTACAATTCCATCTGGTGTATTCATACTCTTTGCACCCAAAAATCCAGTTGACACGAACAGGTGTATGGGAAGAGGTGCTAGACTTGGCAAAGATATGGGGAACTAAATCCGCCACACAGGTGCTCAGCTCGTACGGCATTCACGACAGCGATCCGCGTCTCGAACCGATGCTGAGGCGAGTGCGCCACTATGAGGAAGAGGTCGTTGTCCAGCTTTTGCTTGGTGGCTCCGTCATTATGGGATGATTGATACCTTTCGTTGAGTTTAGATGGACGCTCGAGATGGCGAAGGCGCTGCAAAGGATGGTATCTACATGGATCGGAGACACTTCAAGGAGTTTGTTAATTTAAATTTAATACTTTTATAATTTTATTAACTGTCGGGAATCTTGCATTAAATTAGTTGAAAACACGTCTTAAATATATATTGCTGATGAATTTAAAACCCTGAAAGATACGACAACATTGTGCTTGACTTGAGATGTATTCGACCATCGGCTGACCTGATCACGCAAGCTCTCCGCTCTCATTTGGTCATTCCGAACTGGCCCGAATTCGTCGTCAACATCGAGCGTCTCTTTCTAGAGGTTCACAAAGAATGATGAGTTATTTTCGAAAGAAAATGTTGCATAATGCGAGTGCGCTATTACATGAATCGCGTGCTCTCTTCAGTGCCAGGCAATCAAGGAAGGCGAAGTGGCGGCGTACATTCCGCAGCTTGCGCGACAGGACAGAAACCTATGGGGTACTTGTGGGCTTTTAAATAGCTATTAGCAGGGTTTTTTGGTTTTGCTAAAAAAAACCTTGCAAGGAGATGAAAATGAATTTTGAAGGCCTCTCTATATGCACGATCGACGGGCAGCGTCTCTCGCTCGGCGACAGCAACGTCAACTTTTGCTTCCAGAGCGTTTCTAAGGTTTTACCTCTTTTTAAAAACTAATATCTACATTGAACTGAAAGATGTTTTTGCGTGCAAATCCAATAAAACAGAATCGCTTCGCACTAAAAATGTCTTCTTGAGGCTTTCAACTACGCCATCGTCGCTTCCGATCTCGGCGCTGAAGGCATTCACTCGTACGTCGGACAAGAGCCGAGCGGCCGCTCCTTCAACGACATCTGCTTGGACACGCAAGGTTCTCCCGCCAGTCACCTTTTAAAATATTATTTGAATTTCCCGCCAAGAGTTAATTAACTTTACAATTTGAAGGCAAGCCACACAATCCGATGATTAATGCGGGCGCCATCATTACGACGTCGCTCATCAGAAATGGCATGGCTTTCGCAGATCGGTCAGGAGTAGATCAATTCATTTCTATTTCAGAATCTATGCTGAAATGTCAGTGGAACGAAGCCTGTTTTGTATTGAATATAGGGTGGTAGAGTAATTCTGTTCAGGAAGGATATTTCTAGATACGAATTCATGCTGAACGAGTACCGTAAGCTGGCGGGCGGTGAGCATATCGGGTTCAACAACGGAACGTTAGTCGGCTACTTCATTTACGAGTATTTTAATGGATGGGGGAAGATGAGAGCAGAATACAGAGCGGGAGAGAGAAAGAGAGAGAGAGAGTGTCAGAGAGAGAGAGAGAGATTTTGATCAAGTAAACAACGATAGAAATAGATAAGGGGAGAGACAAAAGAAAGAGATATGGAAAAGGATAGATCGAGACATTAAAAAATGAGAGGAAATCGGAAAGTGTTGCATCATTTTGATGTTAAATGATAAATGATTTTAGATTTCTCTCAGAACGGGCAACAGCTGATCGTAACTACGCACTGTCATACTATATGAAGGTGAGGTAATGTAAACATCGCCGACTTGCTCCCTTCTTATCAACATTCTCAGTATTTCTCCTCTCTCTCTCTCTCTCTCTCTCTCTCTCTCTTTCTCTCTCTCTCTATCTCTCCCTACTAGTTAGTTCAAGTGGTCAGAAGCTAGGACAGACTTTTACTTACAGGAGTACAACTGCTTCCCGCCGGGCATCAAAACACTACGCGAGGAGCTCGACCTCTACTTTCAGCTTTGCTCTCTCGAAACAACATGCGAAACACTAGCTGTCATGGCTGCTACGCTGGCTAACGGAGGTGAGGGAGAGAGCGAGAGTAGGAGAGAGAGAGTTGGAGAGAGAGAGAGAGAAAGAGTATGAGAGAGTAGAAGAGAGTGGGAAAGAGAGGGAGTGGCAAGTCAAGATTATACATATCTGTTGAGACGTCTGCCTGAATTCATGGTCAGATACCATAAACTAATTCATTTTCTTCTCTCTCTCTCTCTCTCTCTCTCTCTCTCTCTCTCTGTAATAGGAGTCTGCCCCCTGACACTTGAGCGTTGTGTGACAGCTCAGCCGTGCCGTGATGTCCTGTCCCTCATGTACTCCTGCGGCATGTATGACCTATCTGGCAAGTTCGCCTTTCAGGTTAGCCTTCCTTTCTTTCCCTCGCTTCTCTTCCTCCGCTTCTTCAATCCCTCTTCCACGCTTTTTTACTATCTCTCTCTCTCTCTCTCTCTTTCTCTCTCTCTTTCTCTTTCTCTCTCTTCTCTCTCTTTTCTCTCTCTCTTTCTCTCTCTCTTTCTCTCACTTTCTCTCTCTCTATCTTTCTCTCTCTCTCATTCTCTATCTCTCTCTTTCTCTCTGTCCTTCCAGGTCGGCCTGCCAGCCAAATCAGGTGTGTCTGGTGCGATGATCGTAGTGGTGCCAAATGTGATGGGCATCGCTCTCTTCTCTCCTCCCCTCGACAAGACCGGCAACTCCACTCGAGGAGTCGCATTCTGCAGAGTAAATAAAAATTCTTTTCATAAATTGATTTTGAACTAAATAAATAAGCCTCACTGCTACGCATCCGCAATGCACTGCACGCTCATCTTACTTGTATGTATGTATGTACATATGTTCATACATGCACCATTCGAAAGAGCGCGTAAATATGAATTTATCAGAATGTCCTTTCGCGTTCTGATCCGAGGAATGATTTTTATATGGTCACTTTAAAAAAATTCACATACTTCCAGTGTCCAAAAGTAAAGCTGGTTTTATCTCTGAATTTTTTTTCAGAAAGTCTAAAAAGAGGTTGACATCAACCTTTACAAATCCAAATATTAGGGTAGCCCAGGAGATAATCCGTAACTGGCGAAAGAAAGTTTTATCCCGATCCGTCCACCCTGTGAGAGAGCACCACCTTCCCGCGATATGCCAGTCAAGAAATATCATCTCTCTCTCTCTCTCTCTCTCTCTCTCTCCCTCTATTTCTCTCTCTCTCTATTTCTCTTTTTCTCTCTCCCTCTTTTTCTCCTCGCGAGCACGCTCTCTCTCTCTCTCCTGCCGTCTGTCACTATCCTATTCTATCCACATCTCTAGCTATCTGTCGCTCTCCCTCTCCAGCCCGCTTGACCCTTCTCCATATCACACAGTCTTTCCTCTTCGCTAACCTCCCTTTCTCTTGCCGGCAATCTCTTACACTGTGCTGTGTAGACCGGACAATCCGTCACACATCGGTTGTTGAGCGGGCTAGGCAATGGCAGATTCCACAGCCTCCCCATGTCTGCCGTGCCCGGGGACTCGGCAGGCATCAACCACAAGCAGCAAAACAAACAACTCTCTCCAACTCTCTCGCAGCTTTTTGCTGCGCCCCGACGCGAGTGTCCGCCGCCGGATGCCGAACCCGGAGATGCAGACCGGGCCAGGCAGGCCGGAGGGGCGGTCTCTCCCCGGCAGGAGGGGACGCCCTCCTTCCATTCTTTTGCAACCGCCTAGACGCTCGCGTCGGGGCAAAATGAACCAGCTCTTACTGTGAGCGTCTTTTTTTTTGTCATGAAACATCGAACACAGATCAACGAAGAAGAGGGTTTATTTGTTGACATATAAAATTTCAACGAATAAGACAAATTAGGCCATTTGATTCGCATGATGATTTGTCATGATTTACATATTTTGCTAGGTGCGTCAAAATTAGACTGCAGAGAAAATGAAGCTTCCAATGCATCGGCATATTTTAATGAAACGGCTTACAATTTGTAAGAGTTTGTGAATAAGCGGAATATTTGAAACCGATTCCTCACAAAATTAATATTTAAATAAGATTTTGCAAAAACTGATGAAAAGTACTTTATGCATCCTTTCACAAAGATTTTATGCATCATTTCAAAACTTACAAACATAAGGTTGTCCTAACAAATTACATGAGCAAAAGTGAACTTCGTACCTCGTTGACTTTCTATTTTCCTGTTTCTTCGTCTATCTCATTCTCTCTCTCTCTCACTTTCTCCCTTGTTCTTTGTCTTTCTCTGATTCTCCCACTCTCTTGCACATTTTCCCCATTACCATGTCACGTCCTGTTCTTGTAGAAGCTGATCGACACGTTCAAGTTCCACAACTACGACAGTCTCTTGAATGGCGACAACCAGAAGATTGACCCGCGTCGTAAGCTCGGCGACAGGGACACCGAGGCGGTCATCGGACTCCTCTTCGCCGCCAAGCACGGGGACATCGATGTCATCAAGAGGCTAGCCATCGTTGAATTGAGATAAAGCTTGTTTTCTTTTTTCTTTGAAAACTTATTAAAAGATTTTTATATTAACCATATTTTGTTTATAACAATAAACTTTTTTTTTTGTTTTTTTTATAATTGTTTTTTTAATAGAATGTACCTCGAGGGTGCTAATCTCGAAGCAACCGACTACGACCTCCGAACAGCATTGCATGTTAGATTGATTTTGTTTACTTTTCATTTCTTGAGAACCCAATTGGTTTTCGGGGTGTGATTTTGTGAAGTTGTCTTCCAGGTCGCCTCAGCAGAGGGCAACTCTCGCTGCGTTCGTTTTCTGCTTCGCACAGCCAAGGTCGACGCCTCTCGCAAGGATCGGTAAGAATTGGGAATTTGTTGTAAATAGACGCAGCAGTGCACAATTATATATATTCGAGACAAGAAATACTTGTGAACCTATGTTTTTTAATGCAGTTATCTGATACAATCTGACTTTTTTTTCTAAATACAGAAAATAAAAATAATAGAATGTTGAGTGTTTATGTGTGTGTTTAAAATAAATTAAATGATAAATAAACCAACATCATTCCCTTTGAAAGTTGGGGCCACACGGCGCTGGATGAGGCCGTGTCATTCAAGCACGTCAGATGCATACGACTACTGAGGCAGCATGCTGAGGTCGGCTTCGAGGACAACATCCGATACGAAGAGGAAGACATGTCAGTGATGAGAGATAGAGAGACAGAGGGAGAGAGAGAGAGACAGCTAGACTAAAAGAGAGAGACACACCGACAGGCACATTGATATAGTGAGATAGTAAAGACTATCAGTGATGGGGGAGAGCGAAAGAAAGACTGAGTCAGACATATTTAGAGTAGGCAGGAAATTGAGAAATGGAGTGTGGAAGTGAGGGGAGATCGTTATGGAGAGTGAAAAGAAACAAGTATACGGCAGTTCATAAATAAAAGCAATAGATAGCGTTTACTGAAAGTATCTGTTTGAGCTCTTCGGAAGATTCGGAGGAAGAGGGCTACTTGCGCCGTCGGAAGCAGAGCCAGCAGAGCAATCGGAGTCAGCCTACGCCGGCGGTGCCTGCCGTGGATTCTGAGAGCAGTGAAGAGGACGACGACGATGTTGACGGAGTGCTCGTGCTGAATCTGGACAGCTCTCGGGACGAAGTGCCAGATCTGCCGCAGCCTCGTCGGCATCTGCCATCGGCTGAGCCGGCCGCCGATCAACCCGCTCAGGTCCACTACCGTACCACTTCTTCCGGCTGGTGCATCAGCGCCGACAGTGGCTATACTTCATGAATCACATTGGTTCAGGAAGCGAAGAAATCCTAAATCGCAAAAAGTACTAACACCGGATTGCAAAGTTGGAGAGTGCTCAAACATTGGAGTTTTTATTCAGGTACCAGCTGATTTTTGCCAGGCAATACATGTATCCATTTAACTTCCTTTTCACATTCCTGTCTGACTTCAACTCCTTATCATGTTTTCTCGCCGTTTAAAAACAACACATCACCAGGATCGCACTGAGATAAGAGAAGATTCAAGTACCAAACACACTTTACCGTCTTCTCCGCCTTCAAGTCAATGTGTCTGATGGAGTGCTAACATCATACATATATCATTATTGCAAAACTGATTTCGTTTAATAAGTTTTACATTTTACATACATATCGTCAGCATTACAGCAATTGTTTTAGGCTGTTCATTCTCGTTAGATAATTTTTCTGAAATACATAAATTCTAACTATTAACTGTTATTTTTAATTACCTCGTAAATGCCTTGATCTTTTTATGCAAATGCTCATGGGGCAGTGCGAAATCCTCCCACCTGTAATTTGTTTTTCCGAGCGCACGATTGTGTTGACAAGCAGAATTACTCTAACAACATAAGTAATGCAAATTGACACAGAAGTGGTGAAATGGTATCTTTTTTGCTGCAAGTTGTCATTAACTTTCTGTGATGCCTACTTTCGTTCATCTTCTCGTGAGCGCCTGGTAGAGAAAAAATAGTCATGTGCATTAGCGTAGTTTGTGACAATACCTAGACGCGAAAAATCGTTTGAACGCAAGAGAGAAGATTGGGCGAGTGAGAGTGAGAGACCCTGAGAGATAGAGAGTGGGTGAGAGAGAGAGAGAGAGAGCGAAAGAATGAAAAAAATCTGTGTACACATAACCAGAAACGCCAAACATGTGAGATCAGTCTCAACACGGAAAAATGGAGGAGTAATGTGTTCCGGTGAGCAGAAAAGAACGAGAGATTGAAGAGAGTGACTGTGTGTGTGTGAGAGAGAGAGAGAGAGAGAGAGAGGAAAAGGGAGAGACAGAGTTACATGATTGATCTCTTGCCAGTTTTCCCTCGTCTTCTCTGATTGATGCTCTTTTGAAAGTTCTTTTGTTCTCTGTGTACATATTTGCTGACTGCCGGAAGACCTACTCGATACGTATGAAAGAACAGTTATCCTATTTCTGACCAGGGGATTTTTTACTCTGCAGAAGAAATACTTTCTGTATGTAGAAATGAAGGTCCAAAACAGCTGTTTCAGGATGAAATCAAGAGTGTGAGAGAGGAAAGACAGGGAAAGAATATGAGGAGCGTGATCGGGAAACGTGAGAGATTTAAATATATGAAAACGAAAGAGAGAGAGAGAGAGAGAGAGAGAGAGAGAGATATAGAGAGGACAAGGAGACAGCCAGAGTAGAAATGATGACATTGAAAGTGTGTGCAATCTTCTGATCTCCAAGTTGCACAGTTTCCAGATCAGAACTCAAGAGAGAGACCACAGTGGAGCGACCAGAAACATTAGCGGGTTACGCTTGCCTCAATGCTCTAGTTGATCAATCTACGGGCTGTCCAACACACTTTCCGTCTTGCTTTATCTTTATCGTGCCACTAGCCTCTCCCTCACCCTCTCTCTCTCTCTCTCTCTCTCTCTCTATCTCTCTCTATCTCTCTCTATCACTCTCTGTCACTCTCTCACCATCTCTCTCTCTCACCCTATCTCTCTGTCACTCTCTCTTACTCACTTTCTCTCTCCTCACCTTATCTCTCTTCCTCATACACAAGTTTTCCCTTTGAGACCCACCTTCTTTCGCAGTCAAGGGGTTACTTTGATTTCTTCGCATGCTCGATTGTGCCGAGATTGAAAGTTCATCAGAAGATCATTTCATCAAATTTTAAGCTTTACGTGCACATCTTGGATGTGTGAGCGTGTAGATGTTATTTATATATTTCCATTCTTATTTTGTTTTCAAAATAATAAATGCGTAAACATGAGAATACATTGTCCTTTGAACGAAGGCAATTTCTCCGATGATGCCTCCTCCGAGTCGCCTCTTTCATCTTCTTCTTCTCTTCTTCTGCCTCATCTTCTCTTCTGGCTGTTCTGCATACAAGATCCTCGTGTACAGCCCCAAGTTCTCTCATTCGCACTCCAACTTCATGGGACGGATTGCTGACATTCTTGTTGAGGAGGGACACGAAGTTGTACGTGTCAAATTTTTTTTGATCACTACATAACTTCCTTTATTTTTTTATTGCGACATTTTTCTTTTTTTTTAATCAAATTAATGAATTAATTAATTAGCTAGCTAATGATCATTTCTGAATAACTCCGGCAGACCACGCTGATTCCGGCGTTGAATCCTGAGCTGAAGGACGGCACGAGCAAGTCGCGCATCATTCGCGTCCCGCCCGACGCGCGGGCCCTGGCGGCAGGCGAGGAGATGAACTCGGCCACCTCCGAGATTGACATGTTCACCGTCAGCTTCAACGTCTTCTACGCGTTCATTGTAAGAATATTTATTTGCTTATCTTTCTTCTCTTTTTTGTTGTTTACGCTTTTTCATCCTTTTTCTCTCGTCAACCTGATTACATTGAAGTTTCCAATCAAAATAATCTGAATGAACGAAAATTGAGATGGGCCGCAAGTTGGCGAGTCTCTTCTGTCCGCAGTGCGAGACGACACTCGCTCATCCCGGACTGCTCGAGCAGCTCAGAGACGAGCACTTCGATCTCGTCATCAATGAGAACTTTGACTTTTGTGGATTGGGTCAGCAATCAACATTAAGTAATACTCATAATAATTATGTAGTACATACACTTAATCTACAATTTTCATTTTCTTCAATTTTATATTCTTTAAAGTTGAAGACAGTGTAGGAGATCATTCAATGCATTAACAACATTGCCGATTTCGGGCACTCTTATCATTCGAACACGCCACTTTTTAGAAACGCCTTGCTGGGTGCATTCTTCTGTTGGTATTTTAGACAGGAACAGATCAGGGACAGCAAGCATATATGTATGTATCTGTTTATGGAGAAAGTCAAATGCTGATAACGAGCGAGTTGGGATAGAGCAATGCGATAAAAAATTTTTCTATGCAACTAAATGTTCATATATGAACATACATATGTATGTAAATTTTTGTAGTGTGAACTCGACTTCATTATTAGGTCTTGGCCACGCGCTCGGTGTGAAGGCAACGATCGTCGTGTCCTCGTGCACACTCTTCGACAACGTCGCTTACGACCTCGGCGTCCCCGTCGTGCCGAGCTACAATCCGAGTCACTCTTCACTACTCGTGAAAACTCTCTTATAGCTTGCAGTGAAACCTTGCACACTTGCTAGTGGCGTATTCTTGCTTTCGCGTATGTCTTAACGACGACGAGACTTTCTAACATGATAATTTAAGAGAGCCTTTCTGTTAGGGCCAAGTGGCCCTGCCCCGGGGGAAAGTGTCGGATTTTGATGACCAAATTTTAATGGGGGGTACCCATACGTACTATAAAGAAAATTTGGTGGTCAATTTTGTAATAAAAATTTTTTCATTGACTGGGCATGCAATAGTATGTAAAATGTTTAAGTCCATATAACTTTCTGTAAACTTAATATTTTTCAATTTTCTTTTTTTTATTTGTTGTGTATTCAGAAAGCGCACAAAAAAGTAAATGATGACTTTCTGAAAAAGTTTCATTATTAACAAGTTTTATGCATTTTTAATTTTCAAAAATCGGTTTTTTGAGCACATCGTCTATTTTACGGTCCGGTTCCAGGCTGGAGAATTGCTGAGATGAAAGAGGAGAAAAAATGACACAAGATATGGATTTATGAAGAAAATCGAAGGATATATATGTTTTCAAATTTTGACCTGAACCGGGTGCACTTGCATTTTCGCAGATTGAGATAAATTAGTGTAACTTTTTTAATGTCTTGCTTTTTAAAAAACAATTTATCTCATCGAATTGGCCATTAATTTCTCTCCTAAAAAAGTATAGAACCAATCTTCCTAATGTTACCCTTGAGCTTATAAATAAAAGTTCTATGCATGTGTTTAGAAGATATCATATTTGCTATTCAGTCCTCTACAAAAAGGCCTCTATCATCCATCTGCTGTTACGGTGGAACTCAGAAAATGCAATTTAGCCCGGGGCTTGACTGAAATGATATGGGATTGGCAACACATAAAGAAAAGAAAATTAGTGAAAATTTTTTTCGAAAAAAAAAAACAAACGAATAAAGATTAAATGAAACGGTTTTCGATGAAATTATTCTTTTCGCTCATCAAAAAACACCATATAACATTATTTGTGACATAAACAAGCACCTTTCATTTTTCGACTTGATATATCGGCTGGATCGATGCTGGAAATTTTCCAAAATTGTTCGTAAAAAGTAAATATATATCATTGAAATCTCATGAAACAAGGGTATGGTATACAGAATTCATCGTTCTATCTAATAATATGTTTGATTGGTTCAGCCGGATATCTCAAAGGCCCATAAATTTGGTTCTCAGTAGTTATTACCCAATTAATTTTTGTTCGAAAAAGAGAAACTTTTATTTATAAGCTCAAGGGTAACATTAGGAAGATTGGTTCTATACTTTTTTAGGAGAGAAATTAATGGCCAATTCGATGAGATAAATTGTTTTTTTAAAAAGCAAGACATTAAAAAAGTTACACTAATTTATCTCAATCTGCGAAAATGCAAGTGCACCCGGTTCAGGTCAAAATTTGAAAACATATATATCCTTCGATTTTCTTCATAAATCCATATCTTGTGTCATTTTTTCTCCTCTTTCATCTCAGCAATTCTCCAGCCTGGAACCGGACCGTAAAATAGACGATGTGCTCAAAAAACCGATTTTTGAAAATTAAAAATGCATAAAACTTGTTAATAATGAAACTTTTTCAGAAAGTCATCAATTACTTTTTTGTGCGCTTTCTGAATACACAACAAATAAAAAAAATAAAATTGAAAAATATTAAGTTTACAGAAAGTTATATGGACTTAAACATTTTACATACTATTGCATGCCCAGTCAATGAAAAAAATTTTATAACAAAATTGACCACCAAATTTTCTTTATAGTACGTATGGGTACCCCCCATTAAAATTTGGTCATCAAAATCCGACACTTTCCCCCGGGGCAGGCCCCCATGGAAGGCTGCTTGATCCTTACAGAGAGGCTCTCTTAAAATGACTTTTTAAAATTAAATATAGCTGAACAAACGCTTGTTTCTTCAGGCTTCGTGACGTCTGAGCTGGACTCTTCGCTATGGAGTCGCGCGCGGAACGTGCTCTTCACCTACTACAACCAGCTCATGTGGGAGCCGGTCCTCAAGTGCAGCGAAGCCTCTTATCGCGAAAAGTACGGCGACGCCTTTCCGGGCATGCGTGTTAGCTAGCTTAATTGTTACTATTATTTTTATTTAAAATCATTGAGACGGATCGTTTTATCGACCATTTTATTCGCTCCGTTATTTAACAAAAAAAATTTTAATTGTAAAACAATCAAATAAAAAGTATTGCAGAAGCTGACATCAGATGCTGCGTTCGTGTTCACGAACTCGGAGCCACTCGTCGACTTTGCTCGTCCTCTGCTCAGAAAGGTCGTCGACCTCGGCGGAATCGGCGTTCAGAAGCCCGTGCCGCTTGATGAGGTTCTGCAATTTTTTTTTGTCAAAAATGCCCAACAATGTTTCTTGGCAAAATGCACTCTGATTGGTGAAAATGCTTCCTTCTTTGAGCACTGGCAAAAGGTGCTCAGTCTGAGGAATGCCACAGTGCTCGTGTCGTTCGGTTCCATCATGAAGAGCTCAAAGATGTCAATTGAGAGGAAGCGAGCGTTGCTTACGGTAGAGACATCAATCTCATAATCGAATCTTCATTATTCATCATATCCATTTCCTAAAACTACCGTAGCTGAAACTAATCAACTTCAGACCATGTCCCGCTTCCCGAACGTCACTTTCATCTGGAAGTATGAGACGCCGGAAGATATCTTTGCAAAGGGAGAGGCTGGCAAAGTGCCAAATGTCGTCCTTAGCAAGTGGACACCGCAGAACGACCTGCTCAGTTGGTTTTTTTTTCTCTCGTTTAACTTATTTTTTTTATTACGCAAATAATGAAATTCTTACAGTTATTTAAATTTTTTTTAATAAAAATAGAAATAGCTTTAAAATGTGAAATTTACAGACGACGGCCGCATGACTGCGTTCATCTCGCACGCGGGTCAGGGCTCGTGCCATGAAGCGGCGAACGCGGGCGTGCCCGGACTGTTCATTCCACTCTTTGGCGACCAGCCAAGGAACGCCGCCGTCATGGAACACGCCGGCATAGGCATCGCGTTCAGCAAGTTCGATGCCGACGACGCCGAGAAGTTAACGGCAGCAGTCACGAGACTACTCTACACGGAGAGGTTGGCAGAGAAAGAGAGAAGAAAACAGAGAATGTGAGAATGGAGAGAGCGCCGGGGTGATAGAATGGCAGGAAACGGAATGTGGGGCTAGCCCTAAGAGGAGAGAAGATTGAAACAAAGACAGAAATGGAGAGGCAGCGAATTCCGGGAACTCGCTTCATTTAGTAGCGAAAATAAGAATCTTTTTCCCTTCAGTTTGCACGTGACCGCCAATAAAACCTCTCGAATGTTGTCTCGCCGTCCGTTTTCTCCTCGCGAGTTGCTCGTGAAACACGTCGAGTTCGCCGCTGAGTTCGGCTCTGCCAAGTCGCTGACCCCGCGCGGACTCCAACTCGGCTGGATTCAGTACTTCCTCGTTGATGTCATTGCCGCTGCTCTCCTTGCTCTGACTCTCGCAGTTATTATCGCGTTCTTCATTTGTCGTTGCTTTCTTCGGTCGATAATCAAGCGCATGTCTTATGATAAGGTTAAGAAAGCCTAATCCCGACACAGAATAATTGTTCAGCTCTTTTACGGTTGATAATTGTTAATCTGAATGTAAAGATAATTAGGCACGACTGATTTATGTAGAGGTACGAAACTATTAGCATGTTCAGTCTTTTCGATTGTATATTTTATCTTAACATTCATGCAATGTTTTGAGTTGATTACGAGTTGTATTTTGCTTAAAATTAGACAACCCTTTTCAAAGAAGAAAATGAGCTAGGATATGACCGGAGCGAGACTTTGTTCTATAATAAAAGAACTCTCCATTTTCTCTTCTTCGCTCAGACGTTCTTCATCCACTCGAATTGCGTCGAGAACAAGAAAACAGTTGGAAAAAGGCAACAAACGATTTCGCTACACTCGACTTCTCTCTCTCCTTCATCTGATTCTAACAGTTATTATGGCATTTTTAATTTGACGGTTATGAAATCATAAACATTTCCCGTTAATATTTCATGCTAATGTTTCTTGATGTAATTTTTTTTCCTTCTGTATTAATTTAGAATAAAATATATCCGAACAATCTCTTGAATACAAATAGACATTTACAAAATATTAAAGCGGAGGCAATTTTTACTGCACCACCAAGGGTTTCCTACTCGTTTCAAAGTTCAATCGAACTACAGTAGTGCAATGTTCAACAACAAAAACTGAATATGAGTTGACATAATATCATTATGCCTAAATTCATAGATACTTCAGTCAATTAATTCTCCTCCACTTCACTTCCCTCTTTCGCTCTCAGTGCGCGCGGTCGGCAATGATCAACGTTCGTGGGGAAAATTGCCTATTTTTCGTTTTTTTTTTTTTAATTAAAAAAAGAAGAGTTTATTTTGAGGGCGGAGCAAGAGAAGACAGCACCGTCTTCAAGGAAGACAACGCTAGCTCCTTCCGTCTGCGCATTGAGAAGGCATGGATATCTAATATTAATCTATTAATAACTAAAAAGGCACCCACATTTTTTTCGTAGCTAATAAGATTTTTTTAAATTTTAAACGCAGAAAATTCTTTAATATTTAATGTTTTTGTCTCATTTCAGGTTTTGGACATGGGAGTGAAAGAGAAGAGAACGTCAGAAAACCGCCGAATCGGCCAACTGCTTTGGACGACCGCAGTCGAAATGGCAGGGTGCGAATGTTTCTTCATCTCGAGACGAACCGAGAATGTTTCGTGGCCAATATAAAAGAGAGCGATTACAGTGAACTCATCGCATTTCATAAACGAATTGTTTATTATATTTATTAATGCAGCTATTGTGCCTATAATCTGCATATGCGTTTCTTTACGGGAGCTGCGCTAAAAGTGGAGGCAACTACAAATTAAAAAAAATCGGAATAGATTACTTGCCTAACCTTTTGACAATATTCTCTCTAATAGACTTGAATGGCGTCTGGCTCCTTTCAGTCCGAAGGGCCTCAGAGTTCACATCGAGGGTAAATGGCCTCTCCCAGAGAATTGCCCGACATGGTCAGCGGACGCGTCCGTTTCCTTCGTCATTCTTGCGCAGGTTTGACATCGCGAGCGGTTGGCTCTGAGAACTCTCCGAGCAAGAAGATCTTTCAAAGCAGATTCCTTTCAGAAAGGCAGCCGTCGTTGTCGCGTGAGGAGGTCCTGGAAGGCGTCCTTTGGAAAGGACGAGCAGAAGAAGCAGAACAAGCGAGTCTCTTTGCGGCCGCTCTTCGCTGTCCTCAGAGGAAGCGACGGTTCGTCTTTTCAATGGCGCAAAATTGATTGATTTTATCAGTCAATCAATGAGAATTTCATCTTTTGTTTTCTGAAATAAAAGTAAACTAATTATCAGCACCATAAAGGAAAAGTATACCTTTCAACGAGGAGGAAGGGCAAAGCCTGCCTCTCCTTGCCATCCGTTTAAATTCGTTGCTTGGTTTTGATTACGCAACGGGTGCATCGACAAAGACGTCTTCTACTGTATTAAAAAAAGAAATGCACCTTCAGTCGATCTTCTAGACCAAACTTTATCATATGGGAAGATAAAAGAAAAGCTTTTTGTCGGGCACCTGTTTTTAATCGTATTAATCAAGATGTGATTGCCAGATGAGAAAGAAGAACAGCATGACTGGACCGTTTTGCACAACATCAAGCAGTTCTTCAATTATTTCCTTCGTGGATTTCGTCGCAGTTCGCTCTACCCATTATTCTCGAATTTATTTTTATTTCAGCTTTATGTACATTAATTTTCCCCTTTTAGGTGTTCCGGTCTCCCGGGTGTCATTCGGCAAGAAGGGCGACCCTTTCGACCTGTACCGAAGGAAATTCAACGGCGACACGCTTCTTCTCGAATTCTCCATCACAATTCACACTTTCCAGGTCTCCTCGCCTCGTAAACGACATTTTTGATGACGCAATGAAGTAATGAATCGATAATGTTTTTTTCAGTGTTCGATGCCGTCTCCAGTCGTCGAACTGATTCCTCGCTGCAGAGAGAAGGTGACTCGTATTAAAGAGTGTACCAAGAATACATATGTAGATGCCTGGAGAGTATTAGAGAGAGAGAGAGAGAGAGAAAAAGGAGTCTTTCTCACATCGTTGTTCAGGATTGGGAGCAGAACAGTCGTGCCACTTTCTCCAGCTTCATCCCGTTCGTTGCAGACCAGTGTCTGCTCGTTTCCGGGAAACAAGTTCGATTCAGATTGGACGAATATTAATTATTAAAAAAATATATCGATTATTAAATATTCTACCTAATACTTACTTTAGGTGTACGATAGATAAACCCAACCCGTTGATTCCCCTTGCAGTTCTTCGTCTCCCGCGCCCTCCTCGCTCTCCACTCTGTCTTCTTTCGCAATCTCTTCTACGGCGAATTCATTACGCGGCAGGAGCAAGACGTTTACATGATGCCAGCTGCAGTTGGAGGACCACGCGGCTTTGAAGAATTCCTTAGGGTTAGGATCGCCTTCAGTCTTTGGCTGAACTTGAAAGGGAATGCCAAGAGTGGCTTAATGATGACGTCATTGAGATGCTGTACGAACAGTCGCGAGCCGTGCACGCGGACACAGTGGAGATGCTGCTGCATCTCAGCGACTTCTTTGTTGCACAGAACATTCTGAGACGGTGTGGAAATACAATTAAACCACATGAAATGAGTTTCTGCTTTTCGAACAAGAAGAACGGAGACAAAAGATGTTTACTAAGCAAATACTGTAAACATGTTGTCCTCTCTAAACAAGCTGCCTTTAGTTGTTCGGCGTACCTTACCGATCCACCCTCTCCCTTCGTTCTCTCTGCCACGGACCGCCTCTCGCTCGCCGTCCACTACGGTCTTCGTGATGCTGAGCGGACAATTCGCGTGCAAATCGACAGAGAACGCTATCGTCGCCTTATTCTATGCAAGGTATGCATTTCTATTATTTCTGAAAATAAGAAAGGTTTTTGATGAGTTAAAGTTCTTTATTTATATAATGACCAGTAATAGAATACTTTCTCAGAGAATTCTGCGTGCTTGCTGCGGAGGAGTGGCGTCCGTTGTGAGGGAGGAGCTTCCAAGGACCAAGCAGTGGATTTCCGCTCAGGTTTCAAACAAGTTCAATAACATTTGAGGCATTTTTTGTTCTTAAAAAGTGGCCAAAAAAAATTTGCAGAGCACGAACACTTTCGCGTGCATCGCCGCCTACCCTCTGCTTTTTCTGCTTGCCAACCTGTCAGCCAACTCCTTGGCGCCCTCCTCGCCTTGGTGGGCGCTCATTTTGGCCATCTCCGTCTTCGCCGTAGCCCAGCCCATTGGCTTTCACTTCATCCGCTTCGTTGTACGCGCCCTTTTCCTGCTTACTGGAAATGTGGTTCATACGGTATCTAACAGTTTCATTTCTAGCAGAGAAACGCCGGAAATGTCATGCACGCCCTTCCTATGATGCGTCTCTGCATCGCTTTGCTCTCCATCCTCTTCGGATTCCTCCACTCTTTCACTGCCGCTCTTCTCGGTCTCAAATATTCTATCCTCTTCTTCGACGCTCTCCTCGCATTCGGCGGAGTCTGCGTCGGCTGCTTCTTCGGGGTTCTTCATCAATTCATCATAATATATCGACTACTTCTATTTCTATCGTTATCTTCATGTTCATGCGTGAAGAGGAAAGATTTCATAGTTGGCCTTAAAGATGCACGAAACACAACCGTAGTCTATTTAGCCGCATATCTCAAAACCGCCGTCTTTGGTCGGGCCAAAAAGAGGCATTGAAGATTGAGTTTCTGGCTCGTTTAAGTTATTCGCAACCGGATGGAAGATAACTGCCTTGGCCTTTGGTTTCCTCTCCTCAAGCGTCTACATCCTGATGACCCTGTATTTGGTGAGTTTCTTCCTCTTCTTTTTCTCAGTCTCCCTTCTTCCGCCCTTTTCGCACTCCTACAAGAAATGAGTGATCCTCTCAAATTTGGTACTTGACATGATGCTTCAGAGTCAGCATTGGGTGTTCTTCTGCCTCGCATTCCTCCACTTGCTCTTCTCCAACGTGGTCTGCGGCCTTTCCTTCCGAGCATCTCAACGACCTTGGCCTGTCAGCTTTTTTTTCTGTCTGCTCGTTAAAGGAAGTTTTTGATACGCTTAACAATAAAATGAGAACTAAACGAAATATTCTCCGGATGTGCCATTTCATTTCTATAAATATCAGTCGTCTCTTCTTTCTCAACATTTTATGATATGTTGGTTAATTGTGAATGATAATTTATAGATTTATGTGTTATCTCTCCGTTGTAGAACCTGGAGATCTTCTACGAGTTTCTGTTCTTCGTCAGCTCCATCGCCCTGCCAAGCACGCTTTTAGGAGCCGTATTCAAGCTGCACTTGGATCGCCTTCTTTAGTTACTTTGTGTTTCCCTTCCCCGTCTTATCATTATTGCAATAAAGTGTTTTTCATTATATTCTATTCATTTTCGAATCGAGATGTGACTCACAGATAAAGATATTGTATAGAAATTTATGATTACTAATGCTGGCGGTGGATCTCGGGCGAAATTTTAGCTTTTTACCTTTGCAGCTACATTGCTAAAGCCAGAGTCAGTGAAGAATCTTGTCAGATTCTTCATACGGTCAGGTGCAACTGACTGGTCGCAGGTTGAGGATTGCCGAAGGAATCTAACAGAATGTCCTCGCTAGGAGGTAACAGCAACTGCTCCATCGAGAAAGCGGAGAAACCAGGGGATTCCACCACTGGGTTATCGAGTTCGGAGTTATCAGAATGAGGGAAGTCCCCTCTCCGATTGCCTTCCTGATCACTCATCAGGTTGAATGATGGAATAGCGTATGCGAAGATCTCCGACCTCGACTGACTGGTCTTACTTCGCTGTCGTTGCTTCCGCTCTCTTCTAGTTCTGCAACATCTGCGCGGTCGCAGATGAGCGACTGGCTTCACCTCGTTGCCGTTGTTGTAGCTGCCTTGGCAGAACAAGCCTCAGTTACCGTCGAATTTGAGTTGGATGTGCGTGCCAACTGGCGCCTGCCTATTGCAATAAATAACGAGCTATTTACAATGAAGTTATCACTTTGTATTGCAAAGTGATAACTTCATTGTAAATAGCTCGTTATTTAAGAAGAACCCGGCTGCTTCGTGCACGGATACCTCAGACGAATGCAAGACAATCCGATGCTCACGTCCATCTTCTTTCTTCTCCTTCTTATTCCTCTGTTTTAAGAGAGACAGAAAGAGGGAGAAAGAGAGAGAGAGGGAGAGAGAGAAAGAGAGAGAGAGAGAGAGAGAGAGAGAGATGGAACAAAGAGATACGCACTGTGAAAGAAACGAGGTCTTTGCCCATTTCAACGCGAGAGCACGGCAAAAAAAGAAAGATTCTGTGAAATTCTACAGCATCCAATGGTTCAGAATAGTCATTTCAATGTGCTCTATATGACAGAATTAACTAACAACTTTTGTTGTTCTCTCAAAATAACATTCCAGATTAAAAGAATCTCAGAAGCCTAATCGATGGTGATCACTCATCGTTTCCACAATTAACTATGGAAATCTTGATCGTCATGGAAAGGATATCGCAAGAAGGAGCTCCCATCTGTCAGTTCCATCGCGTTTCGTATTCGTGAGCTGTCGGCTAAAATTCTGTGAGCGGTTCACCGTCTCTTTTCTCCTAGATGGCTAAGCCTTCTTCCAGCACTGAACAATCTACTTTTGGTGGCTTGCCATCAAACCAGGTTTATTGCTTCATAAATATTTTTATAGCGAAAGCATAATATTCATAACAAAGCAGTCATATTTCTGTTCATTCCAGAGCTCATAAGGGAATGGTCTCGGCTTCCCCCGAGGTTATGAGATGAGCTATATACCATTCGAAAGCTCTCGTCGAGTAGATAACGAATATCACAAAAAAATTTCCGAACGGATTCTGTTTTCCTGATATTCTCGGAAAACCGGCTAAAATTAAGATTTTCACGACATTTGCTAACTTTCTCGACTCTAAGATTGATTTATACGTGTAAGTTGGCCAACTAAAGCCTATTAATATACTTTCTAATCATTTTTGGAGAAAAAAATGTTTTAGGCCAATTTTCACCCTTTGGTGATAAATTCTCTGTTTCGTATGGAGCCAAAGTAACTTTTTTTATGCCGATTTTTGAGTTTTAAGCCACTAATTCCTTATTTGCAAGTCGTTTTCAACATGAAAAATAATAATTGGCATATTATATTTCGCTGTAAAATGGTCATTTTTTTCAAAAACGTTCATCAGCGCCAAAAAGTTCATGTTATTGCCATAAACAGCTCCTGATACATTATTTCCACCTGAATCTTGTTTGCTATGCAAGAGCAACTCGGTTACATTCCGTATAAAAACTCCCGTTCGATTCCTCAACTTTTGCGGCTGCAAACGCCTGATTTAAGAATTAGAGCCGAAATCGTCAACTCCTCCACGAGACCATTTTTCGAAAATCCGATCGATAAATAAAATCCGTTCGGAAATTTTTATTATGATATTCGTTATCTACTCGGCAAGAGCTTTCGAATGGTATATAGCTCATCTCATAACCTCGGGGGAAGCCGAGACCATTCCCTCGTCAGTTCAAGAGCGCAGAGTAACGAAAAAGGTCGATCTGAAAGAAGTGAGCAAAAGTTGTCAAAAGTGCTCGTATCGAATGAGTGTAATTCTTGAGGGCGACAAGGTCGCGAAGTACACGGTCATCGATGTGATCACGCCCGACTCCGGCATCAACAACATCTACGTGGTGCAGCACAACGAAACACAGGATGTGCACTGCTTGAAGGTCCGCGATTGTCAAGGCATTTCTCTCTTTCTCAAGGATCCCTTCATTTCTAGAACGAGAAGGATCTTGCGCACTGAGCTGTACATTCTGCTGCAGATGAAGAAAAATGCAAACACGAAACACTTCTGCAAGGTGCTTCTGATCGAGGCGTGGAGAAGGAATTCAACTGGATTGTCATCAGCCTCGCGGGAGAGTCTCTCAAGGTGCCCTTATTCAAGTCCTACCTTCTGACTCCTTCATCTCACTCTCCATCAGGCTGTTCGCCATCAGATGCCAGACCGCTAGTTCTCTCTTCGATCAGCGTCGCGAAGCAGAGTCTCAAGGTATCCCAGCATTCCTCTCTGATCTTCCTCTATTCTTCTCCTTCCAGGCCCTGGAGGAGCTGCATCAGGTTGGCTTCGTGCATCGCGACGTCTCTCCATCCAACTTCGCCATTGGCCGGCCCGAGTTTACGGAGAATCGCATCGTTCGTTCTTTTCTCTCTCTCTCTCTCTCTCTTTTTCTCTCTTTCTCTCTCTCTTTCTCTCTCTCTCTCTCTCTCTCTCTCGCTCTCCGAAGCGTATCTACTTTTAAGCTGTACTTGCTGGACTTCGGCTACTCCCACCAGTACAAGGAATCGGATGGCACGCTCGCTACCAAATACTTCGGAAGTGCGAGGTAGCAGTTTCTCACCCCTGAACTGACTGAGCAGTATAGCTTGAGACACGGCCCACCGCGGAGCCTTCCTGAACATCGAGATGAGCCGGGCTGACGACCTCGAGTCCTGGTTCTACATGGTCGTTGAATACATCAAGGGCGGTTTGCCTTGGACGCACCTCCGCATTAAAACGGCCGAGTTCCAGACTACCGTACACTTCCTTTCGTTCCAGGACCCGGGCGCCATCTACTGCCAGCAGCGACGATGCCGCGAAGGACTCGACATGAAGAACTTGCTTGGCGGCGGCAAGCACTCCTTTCTTGTGAAGCCTCCCTCACTCTTATCATCCAGGCCTCCCTGTCGAGTTCGGGCAGATTATGAAGATCCTCGACCGTCTCACCTTCTTCGACAATCCGGGCTACAGTGAGCTCCAAACTCTGCTCGATCATGACTCGCAGCAAGGTTAGCAAAGGGAGAGGAAGAGAAAGAGGCAAGGACAGGAATCACGTCGATGTCATTACAGGTGGAAGAGTTACCGAACGACTGGGAGAATCGCGAGGGCGCGGCGGCGGAAGGGAAGGCGGCGAGTGCGAAGGCGAAGAAGGAAGAGAACCAGCCGCCCTCCCCCCCCCCCAAGAAGGCCTCTGCCAAGGAATAAAGGATACGCTTAGAGATGCTTGTTGTAGCAGTGCATGGCAGGAGAATGGGGCAAGGCTCT
This sequence comes from Allodiplogaster sudhausi, assembly GCA_945643635.1. Classification (NCBI taxonomy): domain Eukaryota; kingdom Metazoa; phylum Nematoda; class Chromadorea; order Rhabditida; family Diplogasteridae; genus Allodiplogaster; species Allodiplogaster sudhausi. Next base: position 754,240 of record CALZFC010000005.1, read on the forward strand.
GAAATATACAAGCATGTATGTATGTAAGTGGATTGAAGCAGGAAATCTCGAATGTTATTACACAGCCAACCGGATGGCTACTTCAGCTTCACCAAGCATTCCTCCAGATACAATCTTGACAGAGAAACGGACAGCAGAGTCAAAAAGACGACTCTGAAATATGTATGTGCCAAGACCCGCAGCTCTAACTCTGCAGAGTGCCGAACAAAACCTGAATGTATCTCGAAGTTGGAATTTCGCCCGAGTGCACTTCTGACAAAAAATGTTAACGTGTAGGCAGACTCACAGCTCACTTCCACATCATTTTCTTGCTCGTGAGCGGCGGCTGGTGCGATGCAAGGCCCAGGCCCAAGGCCGGATCGGGCCTACGAAACGTCTGACCGTACTTTAGGCACGGCTAGCTCCCATTAACCAAAACTTAACCAATTGGTGACAGTTGAAGAAAATTTGGGTTTATAATAAAAATAAAAAATAATTTATTTACCATATGTGGAAATAGTCTGGTTTTTCCCACAATCCACCAATCATGTTAATTAACTCAAAATTAAAAATAAATGCAGAGCTGACAGAAGCGACCTCGCAAATGTCAATTACATCTGATCCAGCGTCAAAATGAACGGAAAGAGGTGAGCCTCATTGTCTTTTGTGGGGACTAATTGATGGGGAGGGGAGGGAGACTCTCTCATTCTCTCTCTCTCTCTCTCTCTCTCTTTCTCTCACTCTCGTTCACACATACTCTATCTCTCCCTCTCTCGCTCAATCTCTCTCACTCTTTCAATCTATCCCCTCCACTCGTTCTCTGTCGTTCTTCCTCTCTCTCTCTCTCTCTCCCTCTCTCTCGTTCAGTATATCTCTCTCAGTCTCGTTTTATCTCTCTCCTTCTCCCCATATCTCTCCTTCTTATTGCGATCTCTTTTCATTCTAACATAAGCGATAACTGCATTTTTGGTAGATTTTTTATCGGTTCCGATCAGGATAGAAAAGGTACATTCAACTGTCTCTAAGCCTCTGTGGTGTATTGCGACAGGGTTTGACTGGGAGTCGCAAGGTTCGGTGTTCGATCCTCTTCGAGAGCAAATCATTTGCTCGCTACAGAAAATCTTATTTATCATTTTTCTTATCATTTATACCCAAATATGATAACAAGCTCAAGCAAAACAATGGAAGAAACTTTAACAAAATAAGATGCGCTCAGAAAATTTCACTCTAATTTGTTGTTTTGTAGTTTGGCTGCTGGATTCAGCCAGCTCGTTTCTCAGCCGAACACCTCGCAAAAAATTCCGCAGTAGCTTTGTCAAATTGTCAGATCTTTGTCATTTCGCCATATTTAGGAAAACGGTTTTTCCTCTGTTAAGCGCAATGAAAAAGACATAAAACCCTCAGAGGAAATGTCCTTAGCTCTTCGCAATTCCAGTTTGAATTATCTTAATTAATTTAATCCGATTAATTTCAGACCCAACAATGTTGGACTGTACTGTATCTCCATTTCCTTTCTTCAATCCAAATGCGAAACAAAAGAGATATGCTCCTCCCTTTATTTCATGAGGGAGGGGAAGAATTGGGAAGGGAAGGATGGGGGGGGCAGCTCTTCATTTCTGGCGGCACTTTTCGATGAATGCGTCTGCTTCCACGGGATGAGTGATCAGCCCCTTCTCCTGAATGGAAGAGCATGAGTCGAGAAAGAGAAAGAGAATGAACTGACCTTGTAGTACTCGATGAGCATGACGTGGAGGAAGAGGTACTGGACGTCGGTCTGCACGAGCTGAAGAAGGAAGGAAATGGAGTAATCAGTTAATTTATTTCTATTTATAAATTTCGGTATAAAACTCACTGAGTAGCGCATGGTGCGCAGCTCCTTGATGACGTCGAGCAAGTTCGTCGTGCTCTTCTTGCCGATGCAGTAGTCCGCCATCTCGAAGGCCACCAGAGTGCCAGTCCGACCCGCCCCGGCCGAGCCGTGCAGCACCACCGGAAGCTTCTTCGCGTTCCTGCAGAGCGAGAGAGAGAGAGAGAGGGAGGGAGCGAGAGAGAGAGGGAGCGAGAGAGAGAGAGAGAGGGAGGGAGCGAGAGAGAGAGGGAGCGAGAGAGGACATGGACGTGAGAAGGAGGGGAGAACGAGAGAACGAGAGAAAGCGGGAGAACGAGAAGAAACATCGAGGTGTCTTGTGAGGCGGAAAGTTAGATATGTACATACCTGTTGATCCATTTCCAGAGGTCGAGGACAGGGGCCGACGAGATGGGGCAGAGGTGGTCCGGCCAGGAAGTGATCTGCACGTGCTTCACGTGCTGCAGCTCCCGTCCTCTGCAATACATTAAATTGAGACAAAAGTTATCCCTTAAAACAAGCTTTGCTAAACATAAGTTCAGATGAACAATAAAAAATTCCGATGCGCACTTGTGGTCGATCCTGAGCTTGGAGATCTTGAAGCCATCATGCCTGTCCAGGTCCGGCTCGTCGCTCCATCCCTGCAAGGAATTCCAAGAGCTCTTCTGTCATCTTCGAGAGCAAATCATGCTTATAAGAACGAGGAAGCTCGAACGGTGTGGGTGATCGTGTAGACCCCGAACGTCTTGACTTCGCCGCAGGCGGTGGGGAAGTAGCGCGCGCACTTCTCGAAGACAATACCTCAACACAATATCTCGTAATATTGCACCGAATTCATGAATTCCCTTGACAAATTGATGTCTGCGCAAGAAGGGTCTGTGCTGGGAGAGGCCAACCATCCTGGGCTTCGGTGAAGTCGCAGAGCATGACTATGATGGGCGCCCTCTCCTGCGCAACCATGTGCCAGAAGTCCTCGCATGTCTCGTTCAGAGGGGCCTGACAAAAGTTTTTTTTATTTTATTATTTTTTTTATTTTTAGGTATTTATTTCAGCAAATAGATTTCACACGTATTTTTCAGAATTATCTCCCTTTTCAATGTTTAAAATCTCCGTCGACCTGAGTGCAAATGTAGTTGTTGCCCTGCGGGATCTGGACCCAATTGGCATGGATGTAGTCGCCCTTGTTGGGGGGCCGAGCCCTGAGGACGACTCGGGTCGCGTCGATGCACCAGATATCCTTGTACCTGAACAGAAGAAATGAAGAGTCTTCCACAGATATCGAAATAGTTGCTTGTGTTGCTTGTAAAAGGAGATCACCTGTTCTTGGCCTTGTTCTTCTCTGCCGCGGTGCATGGCGCATCGGGTGTTTTGTACGCGCTGAGGCCGTTCACGAATTCCATCGCCAGTACATGAGTAGTCTGCATTCAAATGGCTCATTCATTCTTCTTATTTTGTAATTGACTCGTTTTTCAATAGATCGATTCCGATTAGATATCAGACGAAGCATCGAAGTGAAAACCTTGGTGGTGGCCACCTTGCGAGCCCATTCCTTGCGATTGTTAGCTCCTTCCATGCTGCAATTCAAACCTTTAAAAATGATTTTGTTAGAAATTGTATGCTGGCATAAGTTTAAAGTTTCGCGAAAATCCTGCTAATTCATATTTTATCCTTATTGTCTTTATAGATAATCTTGTTAGTTTACAAAATAAAAATAGTGTAGCAATGTCATAGAGGGCAGAGAGATAGAGAGAGAGAGGAGAGGAGAGGAGAGAGAAAGAGAGAGAGAGAAAGAGAGAGAAGAGAGAAGAGAGAGGGAGTTCGAGGCTTTCAGTCTTCAACCTGAGAGTGTGCAGGTTGAGTAGAACGGAGTTCCGGCCAACTTCGGCCGCTGATGGCAGTGGAAATGAGCTGGAAAAGGCGAAATCCAACACATCGACTTAACTTGGCACTTATTTTGAAATCGCCCTCTATCGGTTATGAAACATTGAACTTCAAAGTTCACTTGTAACAAAGGACATTTCCGATTTGTTATTGCGATATTTCTGAAAATTGATATGCACACGTACTTTTATTCGAAACTTATGATGTTTTCGATTGTATCAAAGTTAATGTACTTTTGTACATTAACCTGATAGGCGTGAATGTACTAAGCTACCTTTTCTTTCTCATTTAAATTTCAAATCAGGAACTTTTAAGAAAACATTTTAGCGAGCGATAGGGTGAGCCAGAGAAAGTGAGATAGGCACATACAAAGAGAGATTATTTTCAACGATGCAATTCATGATGCTCCCTGATAGTTATCGCAGCGGATTCCGCTCTCTGTATTGTTGTGTATGTTATTAAGAGGTACGAAACTATTAGCATGTTCAGTATTTCCTATTGTATATTTCTTCTTAACATTCATGCAACGTTTTGAGTTCATTACGAGTTGTCTTTTGACTAGACAATCCTATTCGAAGATGAAAATGAGGTAGGATATGACCGGAGCGAGACTTTTTTCTCTCGTTCGATTGCACTTCTTCGCTCAGACGTTCTTCAGCCACTCGATTTGCGTCGAGATCTAGAAAACAATTGGAAAAAGGCAACAAACGATTTCGCTGCATTCAACTTCTCTCTTTTAAAACGTGACCGACCGCCTTTGTTCACTTCTCTCTCTCTCTCTCTCTCTCTCTCTCTCTCTTTATCTCTCTCATCTTCTCGCTCTCTCTCTCTCGGAAGCTTCTCTTCATCTCCTTCAATGCACCCATTCCTATCTACATACATTTCCTTCTTCTCTTCCGCGTCTAATTATGTAGAACGTCAGCGTCATTACAAGTACCCAAATGTCTTCAGTTTGCTGCCAAAATGTCTTCCAATATTGGCAAATTTTACTTTTGAGGAGACTCTACCCAGATCAAATTGAACGATCTATTAAGGACCATTTTTATAATTTTTGTAATTATCCTATAGCAAGAGGTGCGCTTTTGGGCCATTACGTTGCTTGCGCTTTTCGACGCTACACTTCTATTCGCTACGCTTCTTTTCGTCTCCCCTTTCACTTACATATTTCCTTGAGCCGTCTCTGGCAACGAAACTGAGACTGAACTCGTTCTTTCTAAAGCACACATTTGGCAACAATCTCGCTGTTCACTTCAGTTCTATCGATAATGCGTATGGTAAGAACTGGCGATTCTTTGAGGACGTACAGCCCATTGTAGTGATGGCTCGCTGTTCCACTCTCCTGATGCTTCTTCTTCTTCTCTTTTGTCCATCCGCCGTCGCCTTCAATATTCTCGTGTACAATGTCAAGTCACTCGCACGCCTCGTTCATGGGCCTTCTGGTGGACACGCTCGCCGCAGCTGGGAATGACGTCGTGGGTCTAATTTCATTCATTATTTTCGTTCTTTTTATTTATGATAGAAACATTTTTTTAATATGTTTAATTCCATTCACCAGCTTGATGATCAAATCATCGCTCTTTTAATAAATAAAAAAAAAATAACTGATAAATTGTCTTTCAGACGACGCTAATGTCAGAGATTGACGTGAGTATAGAGGACGGGACGACAAAGTCGAAGGTCATTCGAGTCGCTGGAGAAGCGCGAGCTGTCGCGCAGTGGGAGGAGATGAAGAAGGGCACGACGTGGCCAGAGTACTGGCAGCAACCGCTCAGCTTCAGCCACGCGTTCATATTTGTAGAGTTGTCTCATTTGTCATTTCCGTTCAAGGGAATAGGTGTATTTATCGTTTCTCTGAAAGGGCAAGTGCATGAAAAGTGCATCGTCGATGTCATAAATGCGAGAAAGAATGAAATGACATGCATTTCTTGTTGTACGCGCTCATACACTTCTCTGTCCCTCATTCTCTTTCCGAAGTAAAGAAAAAATAAGGGAAGCCTAAGCACTTTTCAAAACAGCATTCTGAACCAACTTTTAGATGGGAAGCGAGATCCGGGAAATCTTCTGTAACCAATGCGAGAAGACGCTGAGCGATTCGGAAGTCATTCAGCGACTTCGAGAGGAACGATTCGACGCTGTCATCACGGAGAACTTTGACTTTTGCGGATTAGGTCGATTTATAGGAGAATCGAGGAAAAGGCCTAGGGTGAAAATGCGTGTGCAATACGGATAAACAGTAAAGAAAACATGAAGAAAGTTGAGAGATAGAAAAACGGTGAGAAAGTGAGTGAGAGAAAGAAAGAGAGAGAGAGAGAATGAGAAAGAGAATGCGAAAGAGAAGGAGCATGCGAGAGAGAGAGAGAGACAGGACAAAATACAACTATTTTCCAGGCCTGTCCCACCTCATCGGTGCCAAGTCTGCAATCGTCGCTTCAACTGCGACCATCTTTGAGAATGTTGCTTGTGACCTCGGCATTCCCGTCCTGCCGAGCTATCATCCAGGTTATCTTACTATTTCCATGGCTTCCATCTACTTATGTATGTCAAAGATTATTAAAATTAGGCGACTAATAAAATTCAGTTTAGTATGTAACTAAAACTATGAATAATAGTTGGATTGCCAGCTTTCAACACGATGGAGATGGAGCCGTCGTCCTTCTGGAGTCGTGTGGAGAACACGCTGAACACGCTGAAGATGGAGTTGCAATGGGGCATGACAAAAAGATGATGTGATCGCGTGTTCAAGGCCACCTTCGGCAGCGACTTTCCGGATCTCGGCGTTAAGCGACTTTCTATCCTTTTCCTTATATTTTTTTTTAGAAAAAAGCTATGCTTGTTTTCCCTAATAATTTTCGACTGCAGCATTCCATCTCTTTCTGTTAGGAAGCAATAATTGTAGTTGTTGTTTTTTCTCTTCATTACCTGACTTCGCAAGCGTCGCTCGTACTGACGAACGCAGAGCCCCTCATCGACTTTGCCCGCCCGCTCCTCAGGAAGGTCGTCGACCTCGGCGGCATCGCTCTCAAGGTCTCTCTCTATATCCTTCTTTTTCTGTTTCTCTCTCTCTCTCTCTCCTCCCCTTTATCTCTTTCTCTATTTCTCTTTTATCATTCTTTTTTTTCTAGACATGGACTCGTCTTCTTTCCCTGAGAGAGCGCACTGTTCTTGTCTCGTTTGGCTCCATTGCACGAAGTGTTCTCATGACACGACAGAGGAAGAATGCACTGCTCAGGGTTTGTCCACGAACTTTCTTTCTCTCACTCTCTCTCTCTCCCACTCTCTCTCTCTCTCTCGCCCTCTTGCTTTCTCTTTATGTTCTCTCTATCTTCCTCTCTCGATTTCTCATGCTCTTACAATTCTGACAGAGAACTGCAGAGTTTTGCGCGATTCCCGAACATAACTTTCATCTGGAAGTACGAAACAGAGGACGAATATGCGAGGGAAGATATCGCAAAGGTGGCAAACGTTGTTGCCACACCTTGGATGCCCCAGAACGGTCTGCTCAGTCAGTATGGTGGTTACTCTTTTTTTTTACTACCTCAAAATGGTCGGGAATTCAAAGTTCCCTTAATGATAACTTTGTTTGTAAGCTATTGTATGTACATATGTGTATTTGTGTGAGAACTTTTGTCAATGATTTCTTTGAGATGACCCCCGCGTGACTGGCTTCATCTCTCACGGCGGAATGTCCTCGTGCCAGGAGGCAGCCGCCAGAGGCGTCCCGGGCATCTTCATTCCACTCTTTGGCGACCAGCCAAGGAATGCTGGCGCCATGGCACATCACGGACTGGGCATCGCACTCGATAAGAGAGACGCACTGGAACAGGACAAGGTCACAGATGCACTCAGACGACTGCTACGAGATGAGAGGTATGATTGGTGAAGAGAGGAGAGAGAGGGAGAGAGAGAGAAAGAATGAGAAGAAGAGAGAGAGAAAGAGGGTGAGAAAAAGAGAATGGGGGAGAGAGAGGAAAAGGAATAGAAGGAGATTGAGAGCGCGAGAGAGAGCGCGAGAAAAAGAGAGAGAGCGAGAAAAGAGAGAGGGAGAGAGAGAGATTGCGTCTCGAATGTTGTCTCGCCGTCCGTTTTCTCCTCGCGAATTGCTCGTGAAACACGTCGAGTTCGCCGCTGAGTTCGGCTCTGCCAAGTCGCTGACCCCGCGCGGACTCCAATTCGGCTGGATTCAGTACTTCCTCGTTGATATCATTGCCGCTGCTCTCCTTGCTCTGACTCTCGCAGTTATTATCGCGTTCTTCATTTGTCGCTGCATTCTTCGGTCGATAATCAAGCGCATGTCTTATGATAAGGTTAAGAAAGCCTAATCCCGACACAGAATAATTGTTCAGCTCTTTTACGGTTGATAATTGTTAATCTGAATGTAAAGATAATTAGGCACGACTGATTTATGTAGAGGTACGAAACTATTAGCATGTTCAGTCTTTTCGATTGTATATTTTATCTTAACATTCATGCAATGTTTTGAGTTGATTACGAGTTGTATTTTGCTTAAAATTAGACAACCCTTTTCAAAGAAGAAAATGAGCTAGGATATGACCGGAGCGAGACTTTGTTCTATAATAAAAGAACTCCTCTTAAGAGAGCCTGTCAGTATCGTTCGATCAAGGCCTGCCCTAGGAATTTTTTTTTCGAATTTCTAACCAAAATTGATTATAATGTACAACTCGACGTGGTGAACACAATAGGCCGTATTTCAAAGGTGAAAAATTTTTTCCACGCGAGACCCAGTACCGTAATCTTATAAATTCGACAGGTCATAAGTCGCTTCAAACTTATTATTAGACAACCATCGAGCTATCATTGGATAGCTCATTGAGTGGGCTCTAATTTTGATCTGGGACGAAATTTTCAAAAAATTTGAATTTAGCCCTAAAACACGGCCCTAAACATTTTCGAAGGAGGTTTTTGGCCAAAATATGCATTTTCTGTTCATTTCCACAAAACCGCTCCAGCATATTCTTAAAGTGCTTGAAATTTGCTATAACATATGTCTTTTTCAGGAAAATTGAAGGTCCCACACTTAGGTTCCTAAGCGCTTGAACATGATCCTGTGTAAACTGTAACACCGTGCAATCGCATTCTTCGATCCATAACTGCACTCAATGTCAATATTACAAAATCGTAAGTATATCATCAAAGAGCTCTCACGGAGATCTTCAAATGTTACATACATTATTTTATTGAAAAGTTTCAATTTATATGGGAAATTTCGATATGTACAATTTGAAGGTTTAAAAAACTACTTTAAAAACATTTTCGCCTGTCGAAACATACATCATAAGAAAGAGGATGAAATTTGCTACAAGATGAACCCCTTTCAATGGAATTCCATGCATATCATCTTTTGTTATAAATCATAAAAGCAATGCCAGTAGCGTCGCTGTCATTTCGCTGTAGAATTCACATTTTAGGTTATTCGAATTAGAATATTCCAATCCTTTTTTTCTACACTTTTTCCATAAGGCCTTGCTATCCTACTCTTATGGCTTATAACAAAAGATCGTATGCATCGAATTCCATTGAAAGGGGTTCATCTTGTAGCAAATTTCATCCTTACGGTGTATGTTCTTATGGTGTATGTTTCGACATTCGAAAACAGGTTTCGACAGGTTTTTTAAACCTTCTAATTGTACATATCGAAATTTCTCATATAAATTGAAACTTCTCAACAAAATAATGTATGTAACATTTGAAGATCTCCGTGAGAGCTCTTAGATGATATACTTACGATTTTGTAATATTGACATTGAGCGCAGTTATGGATCGAAGAATGCGCTTGCACGGAGTTACAGTTTACACAGGATCATGTTCAAGCGCTTAGGAACCTAAGTGTGGGACGTTCAATTTTCCTGAAAAAGACATATGTTGTAGCAAATTTCATGCACTTTAAGAATATGCTGAATCGGTTTTGTGGAAATGAACACAAAATGCATACTTTGGCCAAAAACCTCCTTCGAAAATGTTTAGGGCCGTGTTTTAGGGCTAAATCCAAATTTTTGGAAAATATCGTCCCAGATCAAAATTAGAGCCCGCTCAATGAGCTATCCAATGATAGCTCGATGGTTGTCTAATAATAAGTTTGAAGCGACTTATGACCAATCGAATTTATAAGATTACGGTACTGGGTCTCGCGCGGAAATTTTTTTTCACCTTTGAAATACAGCCTATTGTGTTCACCACGTCGTGTTGTATATTATACTCAATTTTTTTTAAGAAATTCGAAAAAAAATTCCTAGGGCAGGTCATAATAGGGCCCTGCTCGAGTCTTACTGACATCCTCTCTTAATTGTCTTTTCTTGCATTCGATTGCACTTCTTCGCTGAGACGTTCTTCAGCCACTGGAATTGCGTCGAGAAATAGAAAACGGTTGGAAAGAGGCAACAAACGATTTCACTACACTCGACGTCTCTCTCTCTTTCTCTCCTTCATCTGATTCTAACAGTTATTATGGCATTTTTATTTATCGGTCAAAGGAGACCATTTCAGTTTTCTCCGCGCGAGTTGCTCGTGAAACACGTCGAGTACGCCGCTGAGTTCGGCTCTGCCAAGTCGCTGACCCCGCGCGGACTCCAACTCGGCTGGATTCAGTACTTCCTCGTTGATGTCATTGCCGCTGCTCTCCTTCTCGCTCTCAGTATTCTTGCCGTTGTTGTGTACGTTATTCATTCCTGTGCACGACGATTGTTCAAGCGATCTACGAAAGTCAAAGATAGCTAAGTGCTCTGATTTACCTAGTTTCGTCGGCCATAACTATGTAAATAAGAAACCAAGCCGGTGCAAGCAGTCAGTTAGCCTTAACGCATTTTTCGAGTTGTCATATAAAAAAGTGCAAAGCGAGATTACAATTACACGGACAATAGGGAACATGTGAATTTTGTAATACAAAAATAAAGAAAAGAAAAAGAACGCAAAATACTTACAATTAGCCTAAAGCTAAACAGACAGATAACCCGGAATGGATACAAAATACATTTGGCAGGCAATTCCTTGGCGTAGAGAAAATTCTCTTCTTATCTGCGCCGCGTGCCACCAAAGGCTGAAAAGCATGAACAATCTTCGTTTCTGACAGGAATATAAGAACAGGAAAGGAGAGAGATTGGTAGAAAGCAGAAAGAGATAGAGAGACATGGCGAGAGAGGGAGAGAGAGAGAAGACACTGTAAGGAGACGGTTTAAAGACGAAAGACAGTGGAAGAGAGAGAGAGAGAGAGAGAGAGAGAGAGGAGAGAGTCAGAGAAAGATATTTAAAAAACACACAAGAGCATTCCACGCAACAACCCTTCCCCCTCCAAACCTGTGCTTTCTCTGACGCCGCTGGAAGTGGATGGCTGATCATGGAAGTCGTCGAAGCCGGCCGCTCGGTGGAACTCGTCGGGGCGGGCAGCGCCAGCCGATCTCCAGCGGTTATTCGCGCCATCTTAAAATCAATCTTTATTTTTTAACTTCAAATAATAAGTTGTGAACTAATTGTAAGCAGAAATGCTCATTCTACAACAATAATTATAAAGTTATTTTTAAGATAGAGTGAAAATAACTCTCCTTAAAATCAAAATCAATACTTATATTTTAGTTCAAATAATAAGTCGTGAACTAATTGAAATTAGATATGTTTATTCCACGACAATGAATATAGTTATAATTTTAAATGTGAAAAAAATATCCGGCATGCCTCCATTCTGTCTGCCCATGAAGTATCCGCCGAGTCCGCCAAGCCCAAGGCCGGTCCAGAAGCCGGGTCCTTCGGCCCCTGCCCCTCCTTCGGCTGCTGGTGGAGGAGCACCTGCGAATCCGTACGGCTTCCTTCCCGTCGCGTCGTGGTAACTGCAAGAGCAGTTGGGGAAGGTACGGTAACCCCCGTCCATTGGCTCATCTACCGCAAATGGCGTTGCTACGGTAATAGCAGCGCCATTTGCGGTAGCTGACAAGGCAAACATTGGATTCGCTGGACACAAAAAAGAAGAAGTCCGTTGTATACAATAAATTTTTTACCAAACAAAGTGAATTTAAAAAATGATGCTCACGAAGGTGGAGGGCCATAGCCAGGTCCGCCGCCACCAGGACCACCATCGAAGCCGCCGCCAAAGAAGCCACCACGACGAGGACCAGCGGCGCCTCTGTCACCTCCTGTATTAGATTCTCTCGCTCACTCACTTATATATCAATCTTTTTTTCCGCATCAGAGGAACAACGACACCTGTTGAACAACACGAGCGCATTACTGAGAGATTTCCCCATCAAGACTGAAAGAAAAACGTTCCTATAAAATTGCAAATTTATTTATTTTAGCGCGCAGCCGTCAGGAAAAGATTTATTCTTTAAGATTTTGAAAAGATTCACTAAATAAATTAACAGAAGACAATTAGTCATAATTTCTAAATAGGTAGAACAGAGAAAATACAGATCTTGAAGAAAATGTCGATAACTTACCACCAGCATTGTAGCACATGTAGAGGATGACGCCGGCGATAAAGAGAATCACGAGTATATTCCGAATCCATTCAACCCACGATCTTAAATGTAACTCTTGGTGATCTCGATAAAGACGCATTGCTTAAAATGGGGCACTAAAATGCCCGAGGAAGGATGAATGAGGGCGAGCTTTCTTCGTACTTTAGGCGTATTAAATGTAACTCTTGGTGATCTCGATAAAGACGCATTGCTTAAAATGGGGCACTAAAATGCCCGAGGAAGGATGAATGAGGGCGAGCTTTCTTCGTACTTTAGGCGTATAATTCAAGCAAAAATTGCTAACATACTTTATTACATGTTGATTGGGCTCGAAATTACGATTTTTTAACCAATAAGGATGACTGAAAAGTTGTCAAGGCAGCCGGATTTTAAGCTATGTTAAGACGATGAATTACTTGAACTCTACTATGTTCCTTCTACCGCATGCCTCAATCTCATCCACCGTATGACCATCCCGAAAGATCTGTCTCATCTACCGTATCCCTAACCCGAGACTGGACTGCTTGGTTGGATATCGCGTACCACTACTGCCGCCGCTGCGCCAGTCGAGTTCGTACTCGAGTCCGCAGGAGCCGGCCAGGATGTACTCATCTTCGGGGTGGCTGTAGCCTTCGCAAGTTACGGAGATCTCCAAGACATCAGCAGCTTATTTGCTTCTTTTGTTTTCTTTCAAAGTATGCAACATAAATAAAATAAAATAAAAAGATCTTTGAGTAGAAATTGAAATAGATTTATTAATAATAGGAGAAAATCGATAAAATAAACAGAAAGGAAAAAAAAACCTGTCCAAACTGGACTCTGTCGTCCATCTCCGCACGGCACTCCCATTGCACATCCACGCCGTCGTGGCCACTATTCGAACACTGCACCGTGCGAGGCAGCTTGACCTGAGGTAACAAGACTTTCATTTCAACTGCGGCTAACATCCCGCATGCAATGCGCACCTAACTGAGAAGAGAGAACGGAGAGAGAGAGAGACAGAGAGAGAGAGAGAGAGCGAGAGAGCGAGCGATGATGATGCTTACAAAAAGGATTCAATATCTAACAATAAGACATTTCTTATCATTAGAAC